>VWZE01002963.1:54159-65263 GCA_013396675.1 Eubucco bourcierii
TTTTTTTTTTTTTTTTAAGAAGGACTCAGCTATGCAGTGCCTCTGAATGAAAAACTTAATCTGCAGAGACAAGAGAAAATGAAGTTTATTTTCACAAAGGACATATTCACCCAAAAGATGTTTGCTTCTTATGATCCCAATCTGCATGCATATAATTTAACCCAGTCTATAATTAATAGCTTAAACTTCACTTTGAGTGAAAACTAATTCTTACTTAGGCCTCAATACTCAGAGAACAGAATTACTAAGACAAAAATGTGTCATTGATAAGGTCACAGGCAAGGATGTGAGTAGAAGTGATAAGCATTTTTGGACTTTTCTACCCCTGCTCATTATGTATGGTTAAGCTGCAAAGGAGTAAGGCAACTGTGTAAATTACACCATGGTGGAATGTGGATGGAATTAAAAATACATAAAAAGGAACCTTTAAAAAAATCCTTCAGAAAAAAAAAAAAAAGAAAATAAATAAAGGTCATGTTTAGAAATAAGCATTCTTGGACTACATTCCTTTGCTAGTTCTGCAAGACTGCAGCCTTTTGCTAGCAGACAAAGGAGTAATAACCTTTTTAAAATTTATTTGATTTTTAAAGGAGTGCCCCAGATTCTTATATGCACTCCTGTACCTCATTTTATTAGGCATTTCAGGATGTCCTAAGTTTGCTGCCTGTAGTTCTAAAGGCAGAAAAGAGTAAATGAAGGACTGATTCAGTGCTGTTACCTGAGAAGGGTTGATTTTGGCTTGCTGCTGGAATTGAGAGCTGGGAGTTATTTGCCACAAGCTGCTTAGCCCTGATTTAATTTGTATATAACATATTTCATGTAAAGTATCCATTCTAAATCTAAGGGAAGAGAGGGAGCTGTGAAATCAGTATTTTGAGGTGGATGTAGAAGGTTTGCATGATGAGATGATAAAGGACAGAACATATAGGAACAGCAGAAGGGACTCCAAGAAATAAAAGATGATCATAAGTAGGGTAGGTGTAAAGGAGCATCTCTTACACCTTACATCTACAGCTGGGAAACCCAGACAAAGAGAGCCTATGGATGTGTATGGCATCAGACAACTACTGTGAAAAGTTGATGACAATGCATGTGGGCTTTACTCCTCTCTTCCTTCAAGGAGTTGCTGTCTTTCAGACAAATTTCTGTCTCCAGGTGCACTTACCCTGAGTGTCTAAAAGAGCAACAGCAACAAATCACTCAGGGAAGCAACTAACACATACCTTAAAATGACAAAAGGGGCAGGGACAAGGCAGTAATGAACCTTAACAGCTTCTACAGGCAGTGTAAGAAAACACAAGAAAGAAAACCTTCAGGTTAAGGCAAGACAAAGATTTCTGGTCAGGAAACAAATTCTGAAGATCAGAAACAAATAGAGATTTTAAATTGGATTTTCACAGGTGGCTCTATCAGCTACAGACTGACATGAAGTCTATACAGTCTTTGGATTCTGTTTTTAAATTCATATGATGGTTGGGGAGTTCCCTGCCCCCAACACACACACACACACACACATTATAAAATCCCCCAGACTAGACTCAGCCAGTTGGAAGGACTGAAGCTCTATTTACAGTTTAGCACAATGTACAAGCAGAGATAGACACAACAGACAGGAATAGTTACAGACATAGACAAGTTAAAGGGAATACAGAAACACAACTCCCCTCCCAGAAATCAGAGTCCCCAGTAGGGGCTCCCAACCACCCTTCCACCTTCTCCCCACCCCTTAGCCCAGGCTCTGCCTTACATACAAGGTGAGTTTAGAGGATGTGCCAGGGGGGTTAGAAGCAGAGTGGTTAGTTGGGTTACACAGTAGAAAGCAGAAGACACAGCACCTCCCAGAGAGAGAGACTCTGTCTTATCTATATTTGTGTTCTTGTTCTAATACATCTCAGCAAGCCTTATGACTGAAGCAGACATTACCACTGTTTGCTTTTCGCAGCCTATAATACAATTTTTTTTTCATTAAATATTCTAATTAGTTTCAGACCAGCACAATTGGGATATCTGAAATATGATATCCTACTTGTGTGTAAGATAGGATGCAAGCTCACAGATATCTCCACAGGAAGTGACTAACTGTCATGGTAGGCTTAAGCAGGCCAAAATAGGCTTATCCATGTCCTGCCTTGCCCAGAAAGGATTTTCTGCTCTACCTCTCTCTGTTTCGGGGAGAAGAAACCATACTGAGACTGCACATGGCATTGCATCCTGCCTGCACCTGAAAGCCTCCTGCCAAGACAGCAAGTCCTGGAGGTACACAGATCATCCAGAGGAGATCAGCACCAGGTCACAGATGTCTGCCTCCTTTCCCCAGCAGCCTGGGAAGAACCAGAAGTCTCAGCGGGTGACAAGAATCCCCTGAAAGCCTTTGGGTACTGTCTGAAGTTGTAGCCAGCCCTGCCAGTGGGGAGATCATTTTGTGAGTGAATACTTCAAGCCTCTTGTAACTCACCATTGCCTTCTGCCATCAGCAGAAAGGAGCTCCTTGAGTCCCTCTAGTGGGCAGGCAGAGTATTGACCGCAAGCGGTGCACTGACTGCAGCAACCTTCTCTGCCAGCTCAGCTGAGTTCAATTCATGTTAGATATTATCAGGAGTGATTACTAGAGCCTGTGGTAACCTGCATAAAGTTTCCATGACTGATGCAAAGAACTGAGTGTTATAGAAATTAGTGATGGGGTTGGTGAGAGTTCTGAATGTTGAACAGTGATAAACACTACTAATTTTTGAAAATATCATCTTGCATTAATTAATTAATTACCCCTCCATTACACATGGGTCCCAGAGAACTACTGAATAAATTCCAAAAGCTGCTTATATTATGTCTGATCTGGTGAAACCCTTGCCTGAAAGAGCAAGTCTGTATTGCATAAACATTCACTCATCAGCTTTTGAGAAACATGCTGAATCAGCAGTATAAGACCTCTGATAATTTTTACTTGAATAGTAATAAACAATTTTTGAAAGTACCATATCACATTAATTAATTAATTGTCTCTCCACTACACTAAGAGATGATGAAATCTTGTGGTGTTAAATATGATGGTCATTAGCACACAAGCATTTTTCCTGATCTCATCCAAAGTTAAATGGATTCAAGGAATCACCAAGGCCTTCAGTTGCTTCAGCAGGAAGCAAAATGAAGTACTCATTAATGCAATCTGGTACAGTACTACGTTAAAGCACTTGACAGATCTCTGCAATGTTGTCTGGTTCACTGAACTACTCTGGTGTGAGAACAACTCATAGAATCATAGAATGGTAAGGTTGGAAAGGACCCCAAGGATCATCTAGTTCCAACCCCCTGCCATAGGCAGGGACACCTCCCACTAGTACAGGTCACTCAAGGCCTCCTCCAACCTGGCCTTCAACACCTCCAGGGAGGGAACAGCCACAACCTCCCTGGGCAACCTGTGCCAGTGTCTCACCACTCTCACTGTAGAGAACTTCCTCCTAACATCCACTTTCAATCTCCCCTCTGACACTTCAAACCCATTCCCCTTGTCCTGGCATTCCCAGACCTTGTCAATAGTCCCTCCCCAGCCTTCCTGGAGCCCCCTTCAGATCCTGGAAGGCTACTCTAAGGTCTCCTGGAAACCTTCTCTTCTCCAGGCTGCAGAGCCCCAACTCTCTCAATCTGTCCTCATAGGAGAGGTGCTCCAGCTCTGATCATCATCACATCATCCTTTTGGCTTCACTTCAGGGTTTTTTTTGTTTGTGGGTTTTTTTCCTTCTGGATTACAATAAAACAGAAGCAGCAGAGTATTTATTTCCTTTGTTGTCTTCTACTTGGGGACCTTCTACTCTAATTTATTCCTGGGCAACTTCCAAGTACTCTTATGGAGAAGAACTCCACTCAAGTATATCAGATCACTCTGTTAGCATAGATTGATAGAATGGTAAGGTTGGAAGGGACCTCAAAGATCATCTAGTTCCACCCCCCTGCCATAAGCAGGGACACCTCCCACTAGTACAGGTCACTCAAGGCCTCCTCCAACCTGGCCTTGACACCTCCAGGGACGTTGTGGAGCACAAGAGACCTCCAGGGAGGTTGTGGAGCACAGAATCACCCAACATGATTGTGCTGGTTTGATGCTAATTAGAATATTTTAATAGAGAAATTTACACTATAGGCTGTGAAAGGAAAACATCATGATGTCTACTTCACTCATAGGTTTGCTGAAAATTGTTTTGGGAAGAGAAAAAACAAAGTATAGATAAGTGAGTCTCTGCCTGTCGCTTGCTGGGAGAGCAGCTCGAGTGATCTAGCAGCTTCTGCCTCTGGCTCCTCTGCTGATTAATTCTCACTAACCACTTTTCTTCTAATCCCCCTTCGCCAATCCTCCTACTTCACCTTGTGTGTAAGGCAAACCTTGGGGTAAGGTATAGGGGTGGGGAGAAGGTGGAAGGGTGGTTGGGAGCCCCTCCTGGGGGCTCTGATTTAGAGAGGGCTGTTGTGTTTCTGTATTACCTTTAACTTGTATATTTCTGTAAATATTCCTGTCTATAGTGTATATCTCTCTTTGTACATTGTGCTGAGCTGTAAATAGAGCTTCAGTCCTTAACTTCCAGCTGGCTGAGTCTAGTCTGGGTCATTTTACAAAGTGTGGGGAGGTGGGGGGGCAGGGAACTCCCGAACCATCACAGTGATCAAGATCACGTTGGGCGATTCTGTGCTCCGCAACCTCCCTGGGCAACCTGTTCCAGTGTCTCATCACCCTCACTGCAAACAACTTCCACCTAACATCCAGTCTAAATCTCCCCTCTGCCAGTTCAAACCCATTGCCCCTTGTCCTGTCATTGCAAGACCTTGTCAATAGTCCCTCCCCAGCCTTCCTGTAGCCCCCTTCAGATACAGGATAAGGTCTCCTGGAAGCCTTCTCTTCTCCTTATAGCAGAGCTGCTCCAGCCCTCTGAGCACCATTATAAAGAGAGAAATTTGCACTAAAAGATAATCCAAGCATGCAAATTATTTAACCCCAAGGCAACTCAACAGGTTCTGTTAAGTCACCCCAAGGATCATTATGGGCTGGAGTTTCAAATTTCAGATAGAGGACTCAGCAGAAGAGGCAGCAGAAGAGAAGCAGTGGAAAACACAGCATAGTATAGAATCACAAGCTGCTAAGGGCAGAAGTGCACCTCTGTACTGTCTGTGTGACAGCAAAGGAGCAAAGCTAAAAAGCTGAGAACATTATTGACTATGTTTCACTGCTAATGAGACGTGCAGAGATTCTGCAAGTGTGGGAATTCAAACAGTCCACTACTGACGTGGTCTTCCCAGTAGTGACAATAAACTGCTTACAACATATTGTGCACCACTAAAACACACTGAGCTCACCCTCAACACAATGACTCATTATTTGCATTTTCTTTAGCAATTAGTTTGAAATGAGAAGTCTGAAAATTAATGAAATAAAATGCCCTGGCCACCTTATGTAATTAACAGATCTATGTACGACCTGATCCTCTGCTCAGCAGTCGTGGCATTGTAATGCCTCACACAGCTCTCTGCTGCACCAGCTCCAGCTTTACAAAGATCTGAACAAGCAAATACTGGGCTCAGAAATGTTGAAGCCTTCATGTTTAGTTGCAAAGCATAAACAATAATTTACCTGTGTACCTGTGTTGGTTTGGGAGTTACCTGCCCTCCTACTCTATGAAAATCCCCCAGACTAGACTCAGCCAGCTGGAAGTTAAGGACTGAAGCTCTATTTACAGCTCAGCACAATGTACAAGCAGAGATAGACACAACAGACAGGAATAGTTACAGACATAGACAAGTTAAAGGGAATACAGAAACACAACTCCCCTCCCAGAAATCAGAGACCCCAGGAGGGGCTCCCAACCACCCTTTCACCTTCTTTCCGCTCCTCTGCCTTACCCCAGGGTCTGCCTTATGCATAAAACGAGTTTGGAGGATCAGCCAGGGGGGTTAGAAGCAGAGTGGTTAGTTAGGTTAGTAGAGAAGTCCAGACCAAGCCAGTAGTTAGAGAGAACAAGACTCTCTGAGTGTGTCTTATCTGTGTTTGTGTCCTTGTTCTTATACATCTCAGTGTGCTGGTTTGAGGCTAATTGGAATATTTTAATGGAGAAAATTATATTACAGACTGACAAAAGCAAACAGTGGTGATGTCTGCTGCACTCATAGGCTTGCTGAGATCTTTAAGAAGAGAAAACAAAGACAAGCCACTCAGGCACAGACACTCTGGGGCTGTCTACCAGCTTCTTGCTTTCTCCTCTCTGGTGAGTAGCCTCACTAACCACTTTCTTTCTAACCCTCCCTGGCCCATCCTCCAAACTCAATTTGCAGGTAAGCCAAATCCTGGGGGTAAGGTACAGAGGTGGGGAGAAGGTGGAAGGGTGGTTGGGAGCCCCTCCTGGGGTCTCTGATTTCTGGGAGGGGAGTTGTGTTTCTGTATTCCCTTTAACTTGTCTATGTCTGTAACTATTCCTGTCTGTTGTGTCTATCTCTGCTTGTCCATTATGCTGAGCTGTAAATAGAGCTTCAGTCCTTAACTTCCAGCTGGCTGAGTCTAGTCTGGGGGATTTTACAAGGTGTGGAGGGGCAGGGAACTCCCAAACCATCACACTCAGCAAGCCTATGAGTGTAGCAGACATCACCACTGTTTGCTTTTCACAGCCTATAATATTTTTTTTTCATTAAAATATTCCAATTAGCCTGGAACCAGCACAGTACCTCAATGTGGAAGTGTCCAGGCTGGATGAAGCTAATTCAGACTATGTGGCACTCACTCTCATAACTTCATTGCTTTCATTAATCAATCTGACTGGCCCTGAGCTAGTTAAGTTAATCTTTAATTATAACTGCTCCTAAAATTTCCTTTTCAATTATAGCCATATACTATTTTATCTAGCACTCTTTACATCTCTAACAGATGAGTTGTGATTCCTGTAGCTGTACTTTACATGTCACTACAAAGAGCTGCTGGCTTCTGCCATTCCACTGCAAGTCACTGTCCCTACAGCACAGCTAGCAATAAGAGCCTGCACTTTAGCTGTTCAGACACAAAATCTGCTCCCTTTTGCTGACAGCTAAATTTGAACTGCCAGAGGGCAAGAAACAACTCTCTGAATCCAGCAGTGCTTTTAACCACCACAAGTGTTTACTTGAATGAACGTGAATCAAAGCATTTCCTCCCTTACTTGTAGGCTACATACATTCAGGGAGACCTGTTTCTATTTGTGTTTTTCTTCAACTTGCAATCATAATCTAAGGGCTTCTTTCATGTGCTTACTGCTGTTGCAACTGGATAAGAAGAAAAACAACAATCACCTGCTATGCACATCTGTATAATGCTGTTTCTCCTCTCTTTAGCATTTTTCCCTTCTGAGGATACACATACACCTTCATGCTGGTAACAGGACTCATCTCTAAGTGGCAGCATCCTTGTGTTACAGATGAGAAAGCCCAGAAGGGCAAAAAAGTGACCTGTACTAGTAGGAAGTGTTCCTGCCTATGGTAGGGGGTTGGAACTGAGTGATCTTTGAGGTCCCTTCCAACCTTATCATTCTATGATTCTATGACATAAATTACTCAGTCTCACAGTATCACAAAGGTTGGAGGAGACGTCAAAGCTCATCAAGTCCAACCCGTCACCACAGACCTCAAGACCAGACCATGGCACCAAGTGCCATGTCCAAACCTGCCTTGAACACCTCCAGGGACACTGACTCCACCACCTCCCTGGGCAGCCCATTCCAGCAGGCAATGACTCTCTCAGGCAACAACTTTCTCCTCACCTCCAGCCTAAACTTCCCCTGGCACAGCTTGACACTGTGTCCTCTTGTTCTGCTGCTTGCCTGAGAGAAGAAAGCAACCTCCTCCTGGCTACAACCACCCTTCAGGTAGCTGGAGACAGCAAGAAGGTCTCCCCTGAGCCTCCTCTTCTCCAGGCTAACCAATCCCAGCTCCCTCAGCCTCTCTCCATAGGGCTGTGCTCCAGGCCTCTCCCCAGCCTCGTTGCCCTTCTCTGGACACGCTCAAGCACCTCAATGTCCTTCTTCAATGGAGGGGCCCAGAACTGGACACAGTACTCCAGGTGTGGCCTAACCAGTGCACAGAAAGCTTTCTGTACTCCTTGCAGTACAGCTCACCATCACCTCTGTAGAACAAAAGTGTTCTGGGAGTTTCACAAACTACACATTAAGTGTTTGGAACATAATACTCTAAGTCTCCCTATGGTACTGTTTACATGGCAGGTAAGCAGAGTGAATTAAATGCATAGCTTATATCACACAATACGTAATACTGTGTCTTTGAGTGAGATACTTACTTTTGCAAGAATTCATCAGACCCACAGACACTTAGAAGGCATTCCTCCTGGACTGGGTATTGATTTGTGCAGTGGAGGATCTCTACAATTAGGTCATGAGTGGTACAGCCAGCTGTAAATACAGATAGCAAGGGAAAAAAAAAATTAGTAGTAGGTTGCTGGAGAATTCCAGGCTAGATACTTGAGTAAAGAAAATCATTTCTTTGTAATTTCTAACTACTGCTGCAGCCTAGCTCCATCAAGAGGAATTATATCAAGCCACACCTGGGCTTTTTGGTTTTTTTTTTTCCCTAGTTGGTTTGTTGGGGTCTTTTTCTTATTTTTGCTTGAAATACTGCACAGTAGTCTCAGGATCTGTGTCCATTTAGAGGACAGCATCTCTGCAGAGCAGGACCTGGAAGTGCTGGCGGACAAGAAGTTCATCATGAGCCAGCAATGTGTCCTCACAGTCATAAAGGGCAATGGTATTCTGTGGGGTATTAAGTGTCTGGCTAGCAGGTGGAGGAAGGTTCTCCTCTCCCTCTACTCTGCCCTGGTAAGGCCACACCTGGAGTACTGTGTCCAGTTTTGGGCTCTCCAGTTCAAGAGAGACAGGGAGATACTGGAGAAAGTCCAACAGAGGGCAACAGGATAATCAGAGGACTGGAGTATCTCTGATGAGGAGAAGCTAAGAGGCCTGGGGATCTTCAGCCTGGAGAAAAAGAAGACTGAGAGGAGATCTAATAAATGCATGTGACTATCTAAAGGGTGGAGCTCATGAGGATTGGGCTGGACTCTTCTCAGTGGTGACCAGTGACAGAACAAGCAGCAATGGGTACAAATCAGAAGCTTCATTTGAACTTAAGGAGAAACTTATGTACTTTGAGGGTGACAGAGCACTGGAACAGGCTGCCCAAGAGGCTTTGGAGTCTCCTTCTCTGGAGACTTTCAAAACCTGCCTGGATGCACTCCTGTGCAAACTGATCTAGACATACTTTTTGTAGCAGTGAGGATTGGACTAAGATGATATGCAGAGGTTCCTTCTAACCTCTAGCATTCTATAATCCCATGATTCTGTAAAATTACCAATTCATTTTCCTGGTGACTATCTGGTACATTTCCCATACTTGAACATGACCTCATGTGAAAGCAGATTCTGTTTCCACTCATGATGCAAAAAGGTTCCAGAATTTTAACTGCTATTAGCAATTACTAATTTTAATCTGCTATTAGTAGATGGCACCAAGCTGTGTGGCACAGTCAACTTGCTAGAGGGCAGGAAACCATCCAGAGGGACCTGGACAGGCTGCAGAGCTGTGCCCAGGCCAAGCTCATGACCCTCAACAAGGCCAAGTGTAAGGTCCTGCACCTGGGTAGGCACAATGCCAAGCACAAGTGCAGACTGGGTGGGGAATGGTTTAAAGCAGCCCTGAGGAACAGGCCCTGGGGGTGTGGGGTGATGAAAAGCTCCAGATGAGGTTGCAGTGTGAGTGCAGCCCAGACAGCAACAGTGTGCTGGGCTGTAGCAAGAGCAGTGTGGGCAGCAGGGCAAGGGAAGGGATTATGCCCCTTTGTTCTGCTCTCCTCAGAGCCCACCTGCAGTCCTGTGTGCAGTGAGGGTGGAGACACTGGCACAGGTTGCCCAGGGAGGTTGTGCAGCACAGAATCAGAGAATGGGTGATTTTGTGCTGCATAACCTCCCTGGAGGTGTTCAAGGCCAGGTTGGAGGAGGCCTTGAGTGACCTGTACTAGTGGGAGGTGTCCCTGCCTATGGCAGGGGGTTGGAATTAGATGTTCTCTGAGGTCCCTTCCAACCTAAACCATTCTATGATTCTATTTTTTTTTCCTACTGTGCACATCTTTTTAGCCATAAACAAGTAAATGAATACATGTATTTTATTTATATAGATAGATTTATATATATATAATAAGTTACACTAAGGTTATTTAATAATATGCAGTCACATAACAGCACAGAATTATTACATGTATCATTGAACATAACATGTATAAATCAAGATGTTCTAAGTTAGTTCATACAATCTACTGCTCAGAAACCTTCTAAGACTTTGAGAGTTTTGTGCTGTGCTACTTCAGTTGTTTAAGCCATTTTCCAACCCTGCCAATGCACTTCTTCTCTGCCCATTTTAGAGGAAAAAATAAAAATTCCAAGGAGAGCTGCAGAACTGAGCAGTCAAATCACAAAGCTGTGTCTGCATGCAGACCACACAGCACCAGCACTGATGCTGCAAGCCAGAGCTACCTTTCTCCAGCAGAAAAAAATAACCTGACTTTTCAGTAAAGCACCAATATGAGCCTTCATGTAAGGTACCAAGATGATTTTACAATGCAAAATGAGGTCTGGACTTCCTCCACCATTCTCAGGCAATCCTGTCTGTAGCTGATAACAGAAAAGCCAAATTGGATCCTTCTTCCAGTTGTTTTCATTCATGGTATTTCTTCACTGCTTCAAAATTAGCAGCTGCAAGAGCTCTCATGAAAATCTTCAGGCAAATATTTTGAAATAAAAATGGAAACCTACAGTTAAATATAAATCCCCAGAAACAAAACATGGAATCCAGACTTGTGTGCTGACCAATTTATACTAGCCCAGGCTCAGACAAAAGGTTCAGACTGAGTCTAACCAACCAGTTTCTTTGGGTTTAAAGGTGGTCTGAAGCATTCAGCCTTCCACAGCAGCCAACTGAGACTGGCAAATCTGGTTTGGATTTGTTATGTTGCTGTTTTAGAACAAATGGGAACTGCAGAATCATCTTGCAAAGAAGTTTAAGAAAATATCACAGTCTCACAGTATCACCAGGGTTGGAA
>VWZE01002964.1:8027-19912 GCA_013396675.1 Eubucco bourcierii
GTGCCGTTGATCGCCACTCTCTGGGTTCGACCATCCAGCCAATTCCTTATCCAGCGAGTGGTCCATCCATCAAGTCCATGCTTTTCCAGTTTGGTGACCAGGATGTCATGTGGGACAGAGTCAAATGCTTTACTCAGGTCCAGGTAGATGACATCAGCTGCCTTTCCCTTGTCCACTGTCGCTGTGACTTCATCATAGAAAGCCACTAAATTTGTCAGGCAAGATCTGCCCTTGGTGAAGCCATGCTGGTTCCCACCAATCACCTCTGCTTTGTTTTCCATTTGCCTTAGCAGGACTTTCAGCAGGAAGCAGGACTTTCAGCAGGAGCAGGACTTTCAGCAGGACTTTCATTTCTTCAGCACCTCCAGGGAGAGGGATTCCAGGCATGGGGACTCACCATCTCCCTGGGCAGACTGTGCCAATCCTGACCACTCTTGCAGCAAAGAAATCTTTCCTGATCTCCAACCTAAGCCTCCCCTGGCACATTTCCTTTTATTCTATGATCTGATACAAGGATGCAGAGCTCAACCCCCACCTCACTGCAATCTTCTTTCAGGGAGCTGCAGAGAGCAATGAGGTCTCCCCTCAGCCTCCTCTTCTACAGACTAAGCAAACCCCAGTGCCCTCAGTTGCTCCACACCAGATCTATTCTCCAAACCCTTCACCAGCTTTGTTGCTCTTCTCTGCACACCTCAGTTTTCTTTCTTTTTGTGATGGGCCCAAAGCTGAACCCAGTACTGATGGTGCAGCCTCACCAGTCCTGAGTACAGGGCACAATCATTTCCTCACTCCTGTTGGCCATGCCATTTCTGATCCAGGTCAGGATGCTGTTTATCTTCCTGGGCACCTGAACACATGGTTTTATGCTCAGCCAGCTGTCAACCAACACCCTCAAGTCTTTTTCTTCCAGGTAGTTTTCCAGCCACTCTGTCTCAAACCTGTAGAATTTTGGTCAAACAGGAAATCAGTCCTTGGGAACAGGAGAAAGGAGAGGAGCAGGGTCAGGAAGAGCCCAAGCAAAAGCAGGAACCCAAGCAGGATGCCCTCTCCTCAGCAAACCTCCCCCTTTATGCTGAAGGTGATGTTCATGGTAGGGGATACATCCAAGAACCATCTCAAATCAGGTCCCCTGATACAGAACTGTTCATGATCAGCAGGTCATGACTGACCTGGGATTCTCTCCCAGCAAAACCAAAACAAAACCAAAACTGCAGTTCTAAGGGTAACAGAGCAGTGGTACAGGCTGCCCAGAGAGATTGTGGAGTCTCCTTCTCTTGAGCCTCTCCAGTCATGTCTTGATGTGTTCCTGTGCCATCTCTGTTCCTGCTCTGGCAGAGAGGTTGGAGTGGAAGTTCTCCAGAGGTCCTTTCCAACCCCTGACATCCTGGGATCCTGTGAAGGCAACCCAGTGTGTTCTCTACTGTTTTTGTTGTTGTTGTTGTTGTTTTGTTGTTGTTGGGGTTTTTTTATGCTTCCTTCAGTGTCTTTGCATAGGAGATGCTCCTTTTGTCAGTTAGCTGTAACACAACATTTAGAGGTGTAGATTAACTAAGTAACAGCGGACAGAAATCATACATGACATATAGGTATTACCAGCAACACTACTGATGCTTAAGATGGGGCTGTTGACCCAGGCTTCACCCTAGCCAAAAGCAACAGTGTCTTTGGATTAGTCTTTGCATAGTCTTTTAGCAGGGCCTGTTAGGGTAGGACAAAAGATGATGGGCTTAAAGTAAGAGAGAAGAGATTTAGTCTACAAAGGATGAGAAAATTTGATAGAATCAGGGTGGTGAGAAACTGGTTCAGGTTGCCCAGAGAGGGGGTAGAAGCCCCATCCCTGGAACTGTTCCAGGCTGGACCGTTTGAAGCTTTGAGCAACCTGCTCTAGTTGCAGACATCCCTACTGACTGAAAGGTTAGATGAGCTTGAGAGGCTCTTTCCAGGTTTTGATTCTCTGATTAAAGAAGAAGCAGGCTGTAGACATGAAGGTACATGAAGAAGACTAAGTAAACCAAGCAAGGATAATAAACCTCTGGTCTGACAGTTCTTTACCCAAACCAGCAGTCAGCCCCAAAGACATTTCATGCAATGCTTCAAATCACATCCATAGAATGGGTTGAGCTGGAAGGGACCTTAAGGATCATCCAGTTCAAACTCGCTGCCATGGGCAAGGACACCTCCCACCAGCCCAGGCTGCCCAAGGTATCATCCAACCTGACCTTGAACACCTGCAGGGAGAGGGCATCCTCAGGCTCCCTGGGCAACCTGTGCCAGTGTCTCCCCACCCTCACTGCAAAGAATTTCTTCCTAATCTCCAGTCTGCATCTCTCCTCCTCAAGCTTCAATCTACTCACTCTCATCCTGTCACAACAAGCTCTTGTCAAAAGTCCCTTCCTGGCTTTCTTGTATCGCACTTCAGGTACAGGAAGGCTGCTGTAAGGTCTCTCTGGAGCCTTCTCTTCTCCACGTTGAACAGCCCCAACTCTCTCACAGCCTGTCAACACCAAGTTCTCCAGGCTCTGGCCTAGACGAGGGCACAGAGGGCACTGCCAGCAAGTTTGCTGATGGCACCAAACTGGGTGGAGTGGCTGCCACACCAGAAGGTTGTGCTGCCATTCAGACAGACTGGGACAGGCTGAGGGGCGGACAGGAAGAAATTGAATAAAATTCAGTAAGGGCAAGGGAAGAGTCTGGTACCTGGGAAAGAACAACCCCAGGGATCAGGATAGGTTGGGGACTGACCTGCTGGAAGGCAGAAAAGGGGGAAAGGATTGGAGGTTGACCAGGAGCCAGCAATGTGCTCTGGTGGCCAAGAGGGACAATGCCATTCTGGGGTGTTTTAGAAGGGCTGTGGTGAGTACATCCAGAGAGATTCTCCTGCTTCTCTAGTCTGCCCTGCTGAGGCACATCTGGAGTACTGTGTCCAGTTTTGGGACCCTCAGCTCAAGAAGGACCTCAGGGAACTGCTTGAGAGAGTCCAGCACAGGGTCACAAAGATGATGAAGGGAATGGAACATCTCTGTTATGAGGAGAGGCTGAGGGAGCTGGGGTTGTGATAAAGGTGTGCAGGGTGAGTGCCCAGAGGTTGGAGTCAGGCTCTGCTGGGTGATGTCCAATGACAGCACAAGGGGCAATGGTGGAAGTTGAGGCATAGCAAGTTCCATGAGGAGGAATTTTTTTACCTGTAAGGGTGACAGAACCTTGGAATAGGCTGCCCAGGGGGTTGTGGAGTCTCCCTCTCTGGTGATATTCAAGATTGCCTGGATGTGTTCCTGTGTGACTTGCTGTAGGTGCTCCTGCTCTGGCAATGGTGGTTGGACTGGATGAGTTTTGGAGGTCCCTTTCAGCCCCTGATGTTCTGTGATCAGCTTTGAGGCCTCCTCTGGACCCACTCCAGCAGTTTGATGCCCCTTTGAAGCACTGTTTCCTTCATGTGAATTTCCTCCCTCAGGAACTTTAGTGGTAACTGAGTAATCGACTCTGTGAGGAGAACACCTTCCTAAGTCCAATGGTCATCAGCTGGCACCTATTTGAAAGGAAAAAAATTGGTACCACACAGACTCTACTCGCAGTCCTTGCATCATGATAAAACCCAGCACACTTGGGGAGAAGGCTTTGCTTTTGGGGAATGTAGTTCAATCAAATCTTGCTGCAGTCTCTTGTGTTTTAATATCAAAGCTATTCATCCTCTTGTAGTGCTCTTATAGATTGCCTTGAAAACACACTAAAAGAAGAAAAAAAAAAGCCACAAGAAACAGAATGGGGAAAAGAACAAACAAAAAAAATTATGCATCAATCTCATGATTCTCTCTAGCACTCGTATGGAGAAGAATGAGCTTAGGCTCATTTATTCCATTTGAGGGAAGAGGGGAAGGAGAGAGGAACAATATCTTTCCTTACCATTTTCTTGATTTGGTTTGTTAGTTTGTTTTTGCTGTTGTTAGGAAAAGGTTCAGAGAGTAAGATGCACAAACTTTATAATTTTATTTCCTGTTAAAACACATTTTCCTTGAGAGCTGCTTGAAAATGCTATTACTTTTTTCTTCACATTCACCTCACTAAAATCACAGAATCACAGAGAGTTAGGGATTGGAAGGGACCTCAAAAGCTCATCCAGTCCAACCCCCCCTGCCAGAGCACCATAAGAATCACAGAAACATCCATGTTGGAAAAGAATCACAGGGATTCTTTTAGGAAAGGTCACAAAGGAATATATCCAGGTGGGTTTTGAAAGTCTCCAGGGAAGGAGACTCCACAACCTCTCTGGGCAGTCTGCTTCAGGACTCCAGCAGCCTCACAACAAAGAATTTTCTCCTCATATTCAGGTGGAAGCTCCTGGGTTCAAGTTTGTGTCCCTTGCCCCTTGGCCTGTCCCCAGGTACCACTGCCAAGAGCCCAGTCCATTGCTCAGATCCTCTGTGAGGCTGCTCTTCTGCAGCCTCAACAGCCCCAGGGCTCCTCAGCCTTTGCTCCTCACGAGCTGCTCCAGGCCTCTCAGGACCTTTGTAGCCTTCCCTGGACTTTCTCCAGTAGTTCCCCATCTCTTTTGTAGTGGGGAGCCCAGAACTGGCCCCAGTACACAAGCTGTGGCCTCTCTAGGGCAGAGAAGAGGGGAAGGAGAACCTCCCTCGACCTGCTGGACACATTTTTCTGAAAGCACCTTAGGAGACTGTAGGGAGAACGGTTTCAAAATTAATAACAATATCAATTTTGATATACAGGTAGAGATTGTTAATAACTATAAAAACTGTTTATTAACATTAAATCTCTCCAGAAATCTTATTTACAAGGTTCAAAAACACACAGTTTGGAAATTTACACATACAGGGAACAGGTAAGCTGGAACACTTTAAAGGCAACTAGCATAAGCAAACATTTTTACAGGAAGAGAAGGTTTGTGCGGCCACTCACACTGCTTGCAGTTAGTTATCCTGCTGAGCCACTGGATGGACGAAGGAAGCTCCTTTCTGCTTATGGTAGAAGGCAATTGATGATTACAAGAGGTTTGAAGTATTTACTCACAAAAATATCATAGGACAATACCCAAAGCACGTGGCAGGGCTGTTGCCAGGTTGGAAGCTGTTAGGGGCTTTGGAGTTTCCTCAGGCTCCTGGATGCTTCAGATAAAGGAGGCAGATGATCTCTGACCTGGTCCTGGCTCTCCTGGCAGCAGGCTCTCATGTGCATGCAGATGTCTTGCGATGTGCAGTCCCGGCACGGTGTCACGCTGGCTGTGCAGGCTGAACGCATGGAGGCATTGGAGTCTGATCCTCTTTGTTGGGGTCCCAACCAGCTCAGGATCCATGAGGTAATAAGCAGGTCCGGATACAATAGCAGAGAGCACAATAGCACCAAGCCCAATGTGCTACCTGCTCATCTTTTATATCCATTTCAGCCCGAGACTGATGAGCTTTTGGACATAGATTAGCCAATCAGGATGGCAGTTTGCCCAGTCTGCCCATATTAGGTGAAGTTGGGGCTTTTGTCCCCTTTCCTGTGGCCACCAGCCCCAGCACAGAGGGAGGGGGAGCAGGGAAGCATGCCTGGGCAAGCCAGCACATGTACAAGTCCACCTTTGACCTATTTAGGCCTACCATGACAGAGACCACTGGTCTTCTTGGCCACCAGGACAACATTGGTGGTTCATGGTGAACTTGTCCACTAGCACTCCCAGGTCCTTATCCACACAGCTGCTCTCCAGCAGGTTAATCTCTCATTTACACTGGTGCAGGGGATGGTTCCTCCCCAGCTGCAGGACTCTACAATTGCCCTTGTTGAACTTCATGAGGTTTTCCTCTGCCCAGCTCTCCAGAAGGAAGGCAGCACAGCCTGCTGGGGTCTCACCCACTCCTCCCATTTTCCTATCATCAGCCAACTTGCTGTTGCTTTACTCTGCCCGTTCCTCCAAGTCACTGATTAAGATGTTGAACCAGATTTGGTTCAGTTCACACAAGAAGCTACAAGCCTTCAACTAGACTCTGCAATGCTGATCACAACCAGTTGAGCTCTGTCCTTCAGTCAGTTCTCAGTCCCCCTCACTGTGCAATACCAGATCTGAGCACAGAGAATTATCTATGCTTAACAGTGAGCAGGTATTTCCAGCATACTAAAAACAACAAAGTCCAGCAGGTTGTGAGAGTAGTTTCCTTTTGAACCCAGCAATGGCTTTAAGTTTGTTCTGAAGTTCACTATCTCGTGCTTCTCTGCATTGATTAGCATTGTAACAGTTTCATAAAGCTCTTTAAAAACCTCTTTGAACTTAAGAAAGAAACTCAAGCTGAAATTATTCCTCGACTCTTTGCCACCTCTGAAGCCTTTTGTCACCTATGCCCTTACTTCCATTTTCCTCACTCAGATTGATCCTCATGAAAAAAAAACAGTGGTAGAGTTTGGGTTTGGTTTCGTTAATGGGAACAGACATTTCAGGTTTCATTTTCTCCCTATTCACTAACATTTAGAAGTGACAGGAACAGAACTAACACCTAATAAGCATATTCAGCAGCCTGTCTCACCATATTACACAATTCTGAAGCAAGATGCTGCCAGCAGCTGTCTTTTGTTTATGGAAAACTGATCAATTCCAAGCATTATTCTGTCCCCCAACCAGCTTCTAATAAACAATCTTATCCTCCAATATTTGAGTAATTCACTTGAGCAATTCACTTCTAATAACCCTTCAGAAAAAAACATCTTGTGAAGAAGCTTTAGACAAAAGTTTTCTCTCCTGTAGTGAATCAAAGAAAAGTAGCCTAATGGGTTGCCTATAAATATTTTTCTTGACACAAACCACAGGGATTGATTCAGATCATATGGAATTAATGCAGTAGCTTCCTTATGTTCCCCAGAGACTCAACAAAAGGCGCTAGTGGTCAGCAAACTCAGCTTTGCTCTCTGAGCAATGAAGACATCCTGTTTTGCTTTCCTGCTTTATTAAAGGTAGCTTCTACCAACTTTACTGACCTTAAGTGTACAAATGCAAGCTGCACCTAGAAGTCATCTATTAACATTTAAAGATAAGGAACTGCATCAAAAAAAAAAAACAAACAACATAAAGAAAATAAAAATTCAGAGACAGGAATCAGTAAGAACTGGGAAACACCAAGGGCAGAGGAGAGTTTGTCTACAGAACTGCTAATGGATACTTCGAACACCTCAGAGGCTTTATAAACCTCTGAGTAACAGTGTACAGTGTAGGAAATTAGATTATTACCCAGAAAGGTTGTAGCAAATGTTCCTTGAAGTCCCTTCCAAACTGGCCTTCTATGTTTCTGTGAAACCCATCGATTAAAGTAACCCAGAAGAAACAATGAGCTGGCACACCATGGATCAATGGGTTACATCCAGTTGCAGGAGATTCAGCAGGGCCAAGTGTTGGCTTCGGTAACAACAACCGCGTGAACCATCCAGGCTCGGGGCAGAGTGGTTGGAAACTGCCCAGTGGAAAAGGACCTGGGGATGCTGGTTGGCAGCCACCTGAAGATGAGCCAGCAGACTGTCTGGGTGGGCAAGACAGCCAACAGCAACCTGGCCTGGATCAACAACAGTGTGGGCAGCAGGAGTAGGACAGGCAATGTTTCCCTGTATTTGGCACTGTTGAGGCCACGCCTTGACTACTGGGTTCAGTTTACGGCTCTCACTCTGCAGACATTGAGGTGCTGGAGTAGATCCAAAGATCAACAAAGCTGACAGAAGACCTGGAGGTCAAGTCTGAGGATCAGCAGATAGAAGTGGGTTGGTTAGTCTGAAGAAAACGAGACTGAAGAGAGAGCTTCCTGTTCCCAAATGCAGAATAAATCTGATGGGGAGTGACTGAAGGAGCTGGGACTGGTTAATGTGAAAGAGAGGAGGCTGAGGG
The DNA here is from genome assembly GCA_013396675.1 of Eubucco bourcierii. NCBI lineage: Eukaryota > Metazoa > Chordata > Aves > Piciformes > Ramphastidae > Eubucco > Eubucco bourcierii. Next base: position 15,883 of record VWZE01002964.1, read on the forward strand.
CAGACCTTACATCTGTCTGCAGCTACCTGAAAGGAGGTTGTGTAGAGGTTGGTGCTGGTCTCTTTTCACAGGACATTACTGACAGAACGAGAGGGAATGGCCCAAGGCTGATGCTGACTAGGTTTAGACTGGACATAAGGAAGAATCTTTTCCCAGCAAGAGTAGTCAGGGATTGGAATGTGCTACCCAAGGAGGTGGTGGAGTGTTTAAAGGTGGTTTGGATGTGATGCTTGAGGCTACGGTTTAGGGTGAACCTTGCAGAGCAGGGTTCTGGGTTGGACTTGGTGATCCTGAGGGGCTTTACCAACCTGAGTGTTTCTGTGATTGTGTGATTCCCTTCAACTATGTGGAAGGATACTGGGACAAGGTGGAAATCAGTTTCTTCTCCTAAGGAGAAGCACTAGAACAGGTGGAAACAACCTCAAGTTGCACAACGGAAAGTTTGCGTTGGACATCAAAGACAACTTCTTTCTGAAAACAGTTGTCAAGACCTGGAAGAGTCAGTCCAAGGCAGTTTTTGCACCATCACCTCTGGGGGCATTTTAAAGCCATATGAACATGATGCTGAGGGACATGGCTTCACAGAGGACTTGTCAATGCTTGGCTCATGGTTAGATGATATCTTAAAGATCTTCTCCAGCCCAGCTGATTCTCTGATGGACAAGATTGATGCCACAGCAGTCCTTGTCCCAGATTTTGACCTGAGCAACAAGCCTGAAAGCCCCCAGCATACTGCAGTGATCTGATTCAGCAAAGCCTTGCAACACCTGATTAGGACATGCAATGCCATGAGCACAGATGCTGTTTTGAGGTTCACACAGTTTTATCTAGCTTGACTGCACCTTTTGTGCACTCCTGCACTTGGAATTTTAAATGCAATGGAACAGACTCTTCTGGAGTCAGCATCAAGCTCATTTAGGTCTTGATCAGAAGACAGCCCTGCAAATGTACTCATACACTCACAGTACTCCAATGGGATTAAATCAACCATATACAAAAGGAAATTTCAATCTAGAATTCCCTTTTGAAAGGGGGGCAGCAGTAGTGAAGCTTTTGATCATTAACGTAATGCCATGAAGCAGGAAGAGAGAATTACAATACACTCTCTGACCTCCTACCATTTCAGACACAACTACAGTACAGAGATGGTAGACAAATTGTGTTAAGCAATTCTGACGGCTGGAGAAAGGGAAACAAAGGTGAGGCCACCTCGGCATGAGGCCACCTCCAAGAGTGACGGTGGTGAGGCACTGGAGGTTGTGGATGCTCCCTCCCTGGAGGTGTTCAAGGCCATATTGGATGAGGTCTTGAGTAACCTGTACTAGTGGGAGGTGTCCCTGCCTACGGCAGTGGTTGGAACTAGATGATCCTTGAGGTCCCTTCCAACCTTACCATTCTATGATTCTATGATTTGGGTCACAACATTCAGGTTAAAGTCTCTGTTCTGGCTAAGCAAGGCCAGCAGCTCACATCTGCCAAATCACCCTGCAGAAGGCAGAACAGGGACCTGAACCTTCCACATGTCACAGCAAGACCTGTCTGTCTGACAACAAGTTCTGTCCCAAGTTGTTGTGTCTTTTAGACTTCACTGGTCAGCTCAATGCAATATCAGCATCTTGGTGCCTACATGGCAGCACTGATTTGGTTCTTTCAGGTATGGAGCCTTAATGCAGTGACACCACATGCAGCGTACAGGGGTGTGGGCTGGAAGAAGTCCATGAAAGCTCCAGCTCATTGTAAGTGAAAAAGACAAATTGCCTTGAGGGTGACAGACTATCGCTCAAGAAAAGCTAAATAATTCCTGTCTGCAGCGGTACTGCAAAGCTCATATTTTAGCAGACAAACCTCCTCTAGATACCAGCCCAGGCCCCGCAGGAAGGATCTGTTAATCCTTTGTATACCTGAATATTGTTTGTTGAACCAAGAGCTAATCTGAAACTTTAATGACATTTTCTCATTCAAGGGGTCTCTTTTCTTTGGTGCACTCTAAAAATGGGAGGGGGCTCTGCTGATCAGTTAGAGCACTTTAAAGACTTGCATTAACAGATGGATGACATCTAACGAGTACTTTTTTATATCAAGCAAGCCTCCACTGTTTGATGCAAACAATGCAGAAGAACAATGCTCCTTTTAAAGCACTCCACTGAGCAGAGAAGAGTGAAGAACCAGAGGCAATCAACTGCATGAGCTCTTTTGGCACCTGAGAAGCTATGTCTGTTCTGCTGCTAACATCTACTCCACCACTAGCTCCAAAGGGTTTATTGCCAAATGCAAACAGGCAGCTATTTCTTTCCCTGAACTGGGTCAGACAGCACAGCACACAAACAGACACTGGTGGAAGCAGAGCACAATTTCTCTTCTTCCTCAAAACAACTCCCTTTTTCAGATGTGTTGATAGACTTGTGGGTGGAAAGGTTAAAGGACGCCACACAAGGTGCCCAGAGCAAGGCAAGTCTCTATTCTCACATTTAGGCACAATGGTTTCTCTCCACTTCCTCACACAGAGGTCTGCAGCATACTCTGAGATTCACACTGCTCACAGAAGTCGCAGTGGTGCCTTTCTGAGTTTTAAGAAGTCACTTAAGTACTGGAGCTTAGGACTAAAACCACGATGGAAGTGACTACTGCATCCCTCTTCTGAGAGTTCTCACTATGATTCTCCTAAACTTCATGAAACTTTACAGTGAAGATTCTTTTCAGTGAAGGTGGTGAGGCAGTGACACAGGTTGCCTAGGGAGGTTGAGGATGTTTCCTCCCTGGAGGTGTTCAAGGACAGGCTGGACAAAGCCTTGATCAACCTGGGCTAGCAGAAGGTGTCCCTGCCCATGGTGGGGGTGTTGGAACAAGATGATCTTTAAAGTGGTCTCCAATCCAAACCATTCTGGGATTCTGTGATTTCCCTGGCATCAGTTCTGCTCCTCTGTGTAGAAGAACATACATTCAAACACTTCTGCACAACATATCTTTGGCTCCCATATCCATAGCTATCAACAATGAAGACACCCACAGAAACTTGCCTCTGCATAACAACTTCAACTCCCTCTCTGCTGCCTTCCAACCTCCACATGTTACAAAGGCCTCTCTTTCAGAACACTGAGGAGACACAGCCGATGGGAAACTCAATATCCTGCAAGAGTTGGTGTCCAGCTCTTGCCATCACAGGATGTAAAAGTAGCTGCAGATTTTAGAAGTGTCCAAGTGAGCCACTTTTGACAACCTTCCAGTATTCCAGTTAATCCCATTGCAGTGTGCACACAGGAAGCACTGCATCAGCAGCACAACTTGTCAGAAAGGGGACTCAGGATTTAGTAGCGAGACCCGCTCTGTGCCACAAGCAGCAGACAACCTGTTGACAGCAGTCCACAGAATCACTTGAGTTAGAAGAGACTTTCAAGAAGACCACAGCCAATCATTAACCCAGCACTGACAGATCACTGCTGAAACAGATCCCTCAGCACCACATCTTCAGAGCTTTTCAGACCCTGAAGACATGGAGACTCCTGGGTAGCCCATTCAAAGGCTCAACAATTCTTTCAAGGAAATCATTATTCCTTATGTCCTACCTAAAGTTCCCCTGATACAACATGAGACTGTTTTCTCTTGTTCCAGATGAGAGCAGACTCCACCTGGTTCTAACTCCCTTTCAGGGAGTTGTTGAGAGCAAGGAGGTCTTCCCTCAACCTTCTCTTCTCCAGACTAGACAACTCCCATTCCCTCAGCTGCTCCTCATAAGACTTTAGCTCTAGACACTTCAGGTTTGCTGCCTTGCTTTGTTTTCAGTGTTTAACTACAGAAAACAGATTCTGGGACGGAGAAGAAATGGATGTGTTGACTACAGCCCTGGATCATAGAATCATAGAATCATAGAATGGTAAGGTTGGAAGGGACCTCAAGGATCATCTAGTTCCAACCCCCTGCCATAGGCAGGGACACCTCCCACTAGTACAGCTCACTCAAGGCCTCATCCAATCTGACCTTGAACACATCCAGGGAGGGAGCAGCCACAACCTCCCTGGGCAACCTGTTCCAG
>VWZE01002965.1:0-18509 GCA_013396675.1 Eubucco bourcierii
GAACTAGATGATCCTTACCATTCTATGATTCTATGATAAGCTAATTTACAGAAAACTGAATGAATTGGAATGAATCCACAGCATTTTGCATCTCATTTCCTTTTTTTGTATTCCTCCTAAGGAAGTATCTGTTACCCACTTTGAGCTTGGAAACTGTTTCTGTGCCCTTGAACATCTCAGCAACACCATTAAAGAATATTTTTGCACATGCAGCTGCAATTTCTTCTCTGTTGGAAGGAGGATATGTGAATGTACCCACACTGAAGGGGGAAAAAAAAAAAAAAGAATAAAAAGGAGTAAAAAGTAGGACTGAAGACTCGCTTATAAGTTTGTTTCAATTAAATATCCAATGCTTTATTCTGGTAATTGCATGTTAGGACATATATATATTATGGAGCAAATGAGGATTGGACAGATTACAAACTGTAAAATAACTTCCAGAAGGGTTGAGGTTTTCTTTACTTTAAATCATCAGTGTGTGTTGCTGAACTTTTAAAAGCAGACCATTTCCCACTTTGTTGCTAGTAATCACACTTAGTCTATTAAGCCACTGTAAGTATGAGTGCATTTTTGGCACAGCTTTAAATTTGTTTACTCTTATTTGTCAGAAGTTTTCACTGTCTTAATGTCATTCTAGCAGCAAATTAACGCTAAGTGCCTTGTAGCTGAAATTTTTGGCTTCCATGCTGAGCTGAGTTAAGTTCTGCTTTCAGGCAAAGCTTTTCCACAGTGACTGACGGGGATGGACGGTAAGGGAAATTACAAGTCAGTGCTGTGGGAGACATTAAATTAGTCATATTTATGATTATTTTGGATTAATAATAATGCAAAGGTTTGCATTTCACTGCTACATTGATGCATGGGCTTTGGGGAACTACCACCACACTGAAATCCCTTAGTACTACTGCCCTGCATTTAGAGCTGAAAGATGTTTCCTTCCTCTGAGGGACAGAGGAGATAAGGGAGTTGAAAATATTTACGTGACTCATTATAAAAAAAAAAAAAAAGAAATTAATGTTTTACAGTAGCTTAAAAAGTCACCATAATGAAGGGAAGCATAGTGCAAATTTGTGTAGCAGGAAAAAAATTAAGGAGTTTTGCCTGCTCATTTTAATTTGTTTAGGTGTGTGTTTCTTTAAGACAGAACACCTAGAGACTTCAAACCCTAAGCACTGAGCTCTAGTTGTTTTGGTCTGGGTTTTTTTGTTTTGTTTTGTTCAGGTTTTTTGGTGTTTTTTTGTTTGTTTGGGGGTCAGTTTGTTTGGTTCGTAATAAGTAATGAATGAGAGTATATGAATAAGTGATAAGTAATGAATGAGGTCAGTATGATGAGAGTACAAACCCTAACAAATCAGAATAGTAAACCATGAGATCTGCACTGTGTTTCTGAAGGAATGCATCCACAATAAAGGATGCACAATAAAGGTCTCTTCCAGAGTGCTTTGTATCAGCTGCGTAGTACACAAGAGGTAAGACTATGGTGGACAAGACTCTTAAGCACATTTAGACATACCTAATAAAAAAAAAAAAGGTAAATGAAACTGATTTGCCTTGTAAAATTGCAATCTCTAGAAGTTCCCAAGTGAAGAAAAAACTCTGTGTATCTATGTCTTTTGTACAGTTCAGAGAAGAACTTTGTTGGCAGAGGTGGTACTTGGGCAAAAGACAGAGACTTTGCTAGCTTGTGGGAAGAGGGACAGCTCTGTTGTCCCATTCTCCCTTAGATTAGCCCAAGAAAAGCTTACACACAGAGCACCCTTTAGCCATCAAAGAAAACATACAAGTTCTGCTTTAAGTATCGTTGAGTCAGGAATATTCTATACATGCTTTTCATATGAAAACCGAACTAACACTCAATAGACCTGACAAATACGAAGTCTAACTTTCCTGTAACCATAGGCATCCTTAAAAATTGCAGTCCAATGTTACAACCCCTGTCAGATAGAGAAGAGAGATATTGTAGACTTAATGGCCCATAACCGTATACTTATTTCACAGATATGTAGTTTCTTGTGCTCTGTTTGGCTGGAGAAGTCTCATCTGAGTAATGACTTCATTTCTGCCAAACCACAGTGCTTCTGCATCTTCCCTCAGTCTGGCACTTCCACATGAGCACATTCCCGCTGGTATTGGCTCCTTGCTGATGTGCCCACCCCACATCCTCCGCTGTGCTCTATCACATCCATCATCATGCCTGCCCACTTCTTTTGCAGATATTTAATTATGGAAGAGTAGTAGCATGCTATAGCTGCATAATGGAACAGGAGAGCACTTAAGCTGTCCCCACGAAAAAGGGTAAAGCAATGTATTGAATAAACAGGCACCAGGAAACTGTCAGAGAAGAAATGAGGTTAAAAATTCTGAAACAGAGGTTAGTTGCCAGGATATGGCTGGGGAATTTTGATGGTGGTAAAAAGCTAGACACACATTAATATTCAATAAGCAATGCAAAGATGAAAGAAAGAATAATGTGTTCAGTAGCTACCTAGAAGTTTGGATCCTAGCAAATTTTCAGTCCAAAATGCCTCTCTCTCTGATAGGCAGAGGAGAATGCTGAGTAGTTGTTCAGATGAACTTTGGAGAACATCATAAATAAGGAGTGCTGGAAGTTGCCATCCCTTCTACCTACCCCAGAGCTTAAGGATCATTCTCTCAGTATTGTCTTTGGGTTGTGGCGTACACTGCTCTCCTAAAGAAACAAACATCCTTTGAAACACAGAGCTTACAAAGATGTCCCTGTGGTGAAAGGGACAAGTTATTTTACACCGTGTCTGGAAAGAAATGGCTTACCTGAGCCCTGACACTGTGACAGCTAACTGTCTTACAGCTGGTATTTTAGCTTTATTTCTTCCATTAATCGAGCAACAGCTTTCCACAGGCTCATTTCACCTTTGGGTTGCACTTGTTTGGAAGCTATTTATTTCACTGACTTTTTGTCCTCCCCCTGCATTCTCTCCCCTTTGCACTGCAGTTTGCTACTGCTGGCTTCTGGGCCAGAGAAAATATCTGTGTCAAACGAGTAAATTGGTAATCTCAGCTATTACTCTGAGTCCCACTTAAGAAGGTGATGTAGGATTCTTTGGTCCATGAACTGAAAAGAACCCAAAGTAGAGCAATGTGCTGCCAGGAAAAAAAAATAAAGAAACACACATAACTGAGCAGAGTAACCATGTAAGATGGAATAATAGCTGTAAGGCTGAAAGCCTAATTAGTCTCCTGAAAATGTCTACTTTTCAGTCATCACTGCATTACTAACAACTTTCAGTGGTAGTTGCTAAGAGAAAGGCTTTTGGGATGCTGTGTAAGTATGTTGTAACTTACTTGAGGAAGCCTTACTAAAAGAGATTTTGAGACTAAATTAGCTTTATTATTCTCCCTCTGCTCTCCTCAAAGGCTTTGAGGAGACCTTATAGTAGCCTTCTAGTATCTGAAGGAGACCTACAGGAAGGCTGGGGAGGGACTATTGACAAGGTCTTGTAATGACAGGACAAGGGACAATGGGTTTAAACTGGCAGAGGGAAGATTTAGACTGGATGTTAGGAGGAAGTTGTTTGCAGTGAGGGTGGTGAGGCACTGGCACAGGTTGCCCAGGGAGGTTGTGGCTGCTCCCTCCCTGGAGGGGTTCAAGGCCAGATTGGAGAAAGCCTTGAGTGACCTGTTACTAGTGGGAGGTGTCCCTGCCTATGGCAGGGGGTTGGAACTAGATGGTCTTTGAGGTCCCTTCCAACCTTACCATTCTATGATTCTCTGATTCTACAACTAGCTTGATGAGACAGTAAGAACTGACTCAAAATACTTATGGACACGATTCAAATTCAGTAACATTAAGACCTCATTTTCCACTTCCAACCTTACCATTCTATGATTCTGTATTTCACTTCTCCCATTTTCTTTTCCGTAATGCTATGCTCTCCCTTCTTACTTTTCTTACTAGTCCACATTACAGTCCACTGTTTTGTTTTTATTATGAGCCTGGTAACCCCTTCATGCTTGCAAAAACATGTTTGATACAAATTATTCTGAATTAGAGATGCAGCTACTGAGCTTTTTATAAATTGTTTAGGTCCTGGACCCACCAGGTGCCAACCATTCTTTTCTCTTAGTTATCTCTGTGGAGATGAGGGTGCTTAACAGCTCACACATTTAATAATAGCTGAACATTGCAGCCCAAAAAGGATGGAAAGGAGACATTTTCACTCAAGAGTGAAAAACCACCTAAAGCAAAAAGAAAGTCACCCAGAGCAAAAACCACTGAGGCAATACTCCCTGCACACTACACAAAACAAAATGTTGGTATCTTTTATGTGATATGTAAATAAGAAATCAAATAATCGCAATGGCAGGTAGTGAGAATATCAACAATAAAATAACCAATATAGAAAAAAAATCCAAACAAAAAAAAAGTGAAAATCATTATAATCAGAAAAGCACATATTTGTGAAGTGTAGTTAGTATCCAGGCAGCAAAGAAAATCTACTAAGTGCTGAACATTAGTTGTTATATGTAGAAAAGAAAGATTCAGAGATGGTTTTGTTTTTTTCAAGCCAGCTGCTTTCTTGCTAGTGCAGCTTCCAGCTACAGATGTCAATGAATTTTTGCAGATACACTCAGATATTTCCTTGTTTTTATCTGCAGCTTGTACTGGTATCCTTCCATTATTGCTGATCAGGAATATTCTCCTGCCTGTGAGTGAAAGGCATGATTTGTGACTTGGATTCCATCCCAGTGGATCAAGGCATGCTTGGTAAATCCCGGTATGTCCTTCGGGGTATTTATACGATCGTGGACTTTCCTGCTGTGCCAAGCTGGCTACTGTTGCATGACAAATCATGAAACTCCAACTGTGAAAATTATGGACTCAGTCAAACTGTCAATCCAGTCCTGAAAAACAACTGCTGGTAGAAGTAACCTTGACAAAAATTTCTTCAAAACGCGGTGATATTTGTAATCTACAAGAGAGGGATTTCAGTAGCAAGATATTCACTAACCTTCTCTCAGCGACAAAATATGCTACTGCTAAGAAAACAGTGGGAAGCACTTGTACTCAGTAGACACTATGTGATGTAAAACTCACTTTTCTTGATGATTCCTGACTTTTGAGTACAAAAACCCCTTCAGTTTGTGGTAGAATGAACACTGTTATTACGCTGAACTGAACGTACTATTTTCGTAATCGAAGCTCTACAAGAGTCCACATTCTGTTTGAAATACAACTTCAATTAACACATCATGTTTAATTTTCATGCTCTGCAAAATTCTTATTAGTATTTTACTTTTCTTACAGCTAAATTTATTTTAAGCACATTCCAGATTTACCAGGACTTCAGTTTAATAAATGCATTTGCTTTTAAGAACGTAGAAGTGCGATTACATGCATATGTTTTTTTCTACCAGTAGGAATATAGATGAAAAAAACATATTGAAAACAAAGTGAAATATCTGTAGTATAACAATATATAACCTAAAGGAATTCTCTTTTGGAGCTTCTAAAGCCTGGACTATCCTTTTAACGTGTGAGTGAGAAACACTAGGTTCAAGATTTTACATTCACTATATTTAGTCAACATTTAATTATTTTTTTAACTAAAAGTAAATTTGTAAAGAAAAATTTAAAGAAAAAATTTAATTTGGTGGATTTAATAATTTTTTTTTACAATTTAAAGTTAAATTTTTTACAATTTAATATTTTGATTTATGCTTTATTAATTTTTCTATTTTTTTTCTATTTTTTTACTCATAGCATTATAAGGAAGTAAGAAAGCAATCTTTTTTTTTTTTTTTTTTTTTTTTTTCTTTTTTTTCCNAAGCAATTTTTTTTTTTTTTTTTTTTTAGTAATGTGATGGAAATTTTATATCTATTGAAAGCGTTTTCTGAACTGCAAGGATTTTTTTGTGCTTACTTATGTTCTTGCCTCATCCTTTTCCCAGGGTTATGACCTACTTCCATGTCATGTTTTTTGTAGTTTCAGACATGGTTTGCAGTGTTTACTGCATACTAAGGGTTTGGGGTTGGTTGGTTGGTTTGTTTGGGATTTTTTTGTCTAAATCTAAGTCATATCAATATGACACCAAGTTAGGAGCAGATGTTGATCTGTTGGAGGGTAGGAGGGCTCTGCAGAGGGTCCTGGACAAGTTGGATTTGTGGGCAGAGGCCAATGGGATGAGATTTAACAAGGCTAAGTGCAGAGTTCTACACTTTGGCCACAACAACCCCAAGCAGTGCTACAAGCTGGGGACAAAGTGGCTGGAGAGCAGCCAGGCAGAAAGAGACTTTGGGGGTACTGGTAGATAGTGGCTGAACATGAACCAGCAGTGTGCCCAGGTGGCCAGGAGAACCAATGGCATCCTGGCCTAAATCAGGAACAGTGTGGCCAGCAGGACAAGGGACGTTATTCTGCCCCTGTACTCAGCACTGATTAGGCCACACCTTGAGTGCTGTTTCCAGTTCTGGGCCCTTCAATTCAGGAGAGATGTTGAGGTACTGGAAGATGTCCAGAGAAGGGCACCGAGGCTGGTGAGGGGCCTGGAGCACAGCCCTGTGAGGAGAGGCTGAGGGAGCAGGGGGTGTGCAGCCTGGAGAAGAGGAGGGTCAGGGGTGACCTCATTACTATCTACAACTACCTGAAAGGAGGTTGTACCCAGGTGAGGGTTGGTCTCTTCTCCGTGGTGACCAGCAACAGAACAAGGGGACACAGTCTCAAGTTGTGCCAGAGGAGGTGTAAGATGGATATTAGGAGGAAGTTCTTCACAGAGAGAGTGATTGGCATTGGAATGGGTTGTCCAGGGAGGTGGTGGAGTCCCCATCCCTGGAGGTGTTCAAGAAAAGACTGGATGAGGCACTGAGTGCCATGCTCTAGTTGACTGGCTAGGACTGGGTGATAGATTGGACTGGATGATCTTGGAGGTCTCTTCCGACCTGGTTGATTCTGATTCTATGATTCTACGATTCTATGAATATATTATCGAGATTACAACAAATATATGCAAGTTATTAACAGCAGTCTGAAGGAATGGAAACATCATTTGCCCTCAATCAGTAGTCAGTGAGACAGATGCCATTATTTTTGGATTGTAAGATGACATCTTGTAAGAAAACATACAACATGGAAGCCTCTCTAGCTACACCTCCCTACTCTGTTGAGGTATGTCCAGGCTGGATGGACATAGTGAAAAGAGCTTTGAATGATCTCATGTTGGAGTCAGACAAACTTCAGCCTCTACACATAAATTCTTTCAGAGAAAAGAAAAAAAAAACAAACAATACAAAACAAAAACAAACAAACAAACAAAACCCTAAACCAACAAAACATTAGTTTGCATTATACAGAAATACTGAATTACTGTTGTATTATGCTAAAGTATAAAATTTTACATTAGAGAAACTGCAGGTGGATGATTAACAGATACCAGATATCAACTGACTTCAGATTGTTCAAGGAGTCACATCTGGACAACAAGAAGAACAAGATTTGTCATGGAGGAGGAGTATGTGGGAATGGATGAAGGCTTGGACCATTGGCTTACTTGGAATCAGTGTGAAAATTATACAAATCTGTGGACATCTTAGAGAATCATAAAATGGTAAGGTTGGAAGTGACCTCAAAGATCCAGTTCCAACTCCCTGCCATAAGCAGAGACACCTCCCACTAGCACAGGTCACTCAAGGCCTGATCCAGCCTGGCCTTGAACACCTCCAGGGAGGGAGCAGCCACAACCTCCCTGGGCAACCTGTTCCAGTGTCTCACCACCCTCACTGGAAAGAACTTCCTCCTAACATCCAGTCTAAATCTCCCCTCTGCCAGTTTAAACCCATTATAGTAGGTAGTCTTCATGCTCAGCTATTCTAAATATTTTTGCATTTGCGCACTGTGTTTTCTCTGATAAAGCCACACCAAAATATTGCAGCTGTGAAAAACATGTTAACACCCTTGAAGTAATATTTGTCTAGGAACCTCTCCTACATATTGTCAGGCCATTCATAGGTAGAATGGGACAGTTGGGACCATGCCTAGCCCATGTTTAATCTGTAATTATTACCTCCAGTCTTTAGTCCATCTGGCTGCTTTTATTTGCTACAAAGTAGATGGCTAAAAAAAGGCTGAAGCCAACAAATGTTTGTGACTCCACTGTGTTTTCCACTGAAGGTAATTGTTTGGTTAGATTTTTTTTTTCTTTCTCTTTTAACTATTAAAGAGGTTATGATTATGGAACCATCCCTTTCAGTGTTTTAATTTTATAATGGTTTTTATGACATTACCATTTTCAAAACGTTAACTGCTTACAATAAATTGAAAAAAAAAAGGTACCAGTCTGCTAGAAATAAAACTGCCACAATATTTGCTGTATCAGAACACATTCTTCATTAGGACTTGGGGCTGTGAGAGAAGAGTGAAGAAAACAAAAGCCAGCTGACAACAAGTATAGAATTTCTTTATGTCATCTTAGTTATTATCCTGCACCAAGCACGTTCATTTGAAGCTGACGTTGGCCAACATTCATTAGGGGATGACTTTAAGGCAACATGGTAATGGAAAAAGAAAAAAAAAAAACAAAAGTGACAATGATTTTACTTTTGTGAGAATCCACCTGATAATATTTGGCATCTGGCAGTCCTGTGGAGGCTGGTGCAGTTTTGACATTTGATTCATGCACAGACTTGGTGCCAGGAGTGTTTCTGTAGTACTGCAGCAATGACAGCTGCAGGGGCAAATGTTTTGAGCAAGTGTAAGTCACTGGGATCTTTGATTCTTCTGTCACAACCATACAAAGCATTTTCTGGCCTCGATTCTTTTAACTCGTTGATACAATGAAATAGTAGAGACCGCCCCCTTGCAGATATGTCTCTATTTGTGCAACAACAGAGGACACCATTTGAATACACATATAAGTTTGGCTTTGGATTCTATGTTGTACTTGACTCTGGGACCAGTTTCAAGCTCTCATGAAGGCAAACACCTCCCCCTGTAATTTCTCCAACAATGGGCCAGTGCTGGTGGCAGCAGGCAGCGAGCAGTAGTACTGAATAACACAGATGGTGGTACATCTGACAGTGTGGATTTTTCTGCTATTAAAAAATGGTTGTCATTTTTCTGCTGGCTGTTATGAGGCCACCTGTATTCAGTCTGCTCTTGGACCACGGAAAACAATGGCAAACACGAGTACGTCGTACTGAGTGTTGCTGATCTATGCATTCAGTGTGTGTATGTACACAGAGGTGCAGAGGAGCGAGATGAAAAGCTATGGGGTTTTCTTTATTGGGCAGCAGAGAATTTGAAATTCTGGAATTTGCAGAAACATTTAATCATATTCACAGGTTCTTCAGAGAGCTTCATTTTTAAATAGTGTTTCTCTATGCTGTCAGAAGTGGGATGCTTACTTAGTAGTTGTGGCAAAAAAATCGGAATCATAGAATCAGTCAGGGTTGGAAGGAACTGCAAGGATCATCTAGTTCCAACCCCTGCTGCTTGTTCATGTCAAACAGAAATGATCATTGTAGATTCTTGCTGTAATTGCAGTGTGAGGTACTATTCTGAAGTAAGGGGAGAAGAGGAGGACTTCTGTGTATTACTTGGATCCAAACTGAGACCTGTTCAATTAGAATTATCCTGCTGGTAAACATTACTACAGATTTCCCATTACTTTTTATGGCCTGAATGTAGGAAATTGTTGTGGTAAGATACACACTACTAGGGTATTAATATACAGTTATCAAACTTAGAATACAATCAGTTAGGGTTAGAAGGGACCACAAGGATCATCTGGCTCCAATCTCTCTGCCATCGGCAGGGACACCCTACCCTAGATCAGGCTGGTCAGAGCCTCATCCAGCCTGGCCTTAAACACCTCCCTGGGCAACCCATGCCAGGCTCTCACCCCTTTCAATGCTGAAGAACTTCCTCCTCACGTCCAGTCTGAATCTCCCCACCTCCAGCTTTGCTCCATTCCCCCTAGTCCTGTCACTACTTGATAGCCTAAAAAGTCCCTCCCCAGCTTTGCTGTAGGCCTCCTTCGGATACCAGAAGACCACAAGAAGGTGACCTGGGAGCCTCTTCTTCTTCAGACTGAATTGTTCAGTATCCCACAGTGTGAGAGATGCAAAGCAGCTTGCAGACATCAGTCCATTTAAATCTACTTTCCAGGAAAGTTACTCTGTAGCCACAGCTTGCCTAAGAAGCAACAGCACTATGTCTGGTATCAGAAGTTCTGTCACTGATACTGGTCTCACACCATGGTGGAAGGCTAAAAAAGACCTAATACATGTCCTGGCTTGTCCAGGAGTGATCCCATGATCCCCTTCCCCCTCTGCTGAAAGGGTGAGCAACCTGGGAAAGACAAAAGGCTTGGAGACAGCCAGTCTGCTTAGGTGGAAAACAAGGTGTGTGCACTTGTTTATGCATGGCCTGTGTTTTCCCAAATATGGGTAAAGCAAGCCCTGGCTTCACCTAATATGGTCAGTTTTGGCAAAGTGCCATTCTGCATGGTGAATCTCTGTGGCCAAAGGAGCCATCACACTTGGGCAATTAATCAAATATGAGCTGTTGCAAGCAATGTGCTCTGCCTCATGGAGCTCTGCTCTGATACTGTGTTCTGCCTCATTGTGTTCTGTTCTGCTTTGTTCTGCTCTGCCTTGTTGTGCTCTGCCTTGCCATGCTCCAGACCAGCTTTGCTGTCTAACAACAAGTTTTGATGACTCAAGCTTGTCCACCTGGAAACTACCATGCCTCAGCTTGTCAGGGAGAGGTATTAAGTGCCTCCATGCTGTAGGCAAGAATTAGCCACCAGCAAGATATTGTCTGCCTGCACACCTGCAAATCTCCGTGACAAGTCCACCCTGGAAAGAACCAAGACCAGATCAGAGACTGTACTAACCAGTAGCACTCTGCTAGAGCCCTGGGAAACTTCAAACGCCTTCAACAGGTACCAAACCACTGACAGCTACTCCCACCACGTATTTTGGGTACTGTCTGGGACTATAATGTAGCCCTGGAAATCCAGAAATACTAGTTCATGAGTAAACATTCTAAAAAGCCTCTTCGTAATTAAAGTTTTGATTTGGTTCTGTAGTTCATTGCTTTCTGCTGCGGCAGAAAGGAGCCTCTTGAGTCCCCCTAGAGGGCAAGCAGCATATTGACGGCAAGAATCTCTTTCCAACAGCTCAAATTAATGTTTAAGTTTCTGTTTTTTCTTAAGTGTTTAAACTGCCTCTTTCCTGTGTGTAAATACCCACAACTGTGCACTCAAACCTTATCAACAGTGTGAGGTGTCCCTACCTATGGTGGGCAGTTGGAAGTAGATGAGCCTTGAGGTCCCTTCCAAACTAAACCATTTAATGATAAATAAGTTTTCTGTTGAGATTTAATATTAATAAATTATTTTACCACCATTTATTAATTTCCATCTGGATTGTAATATTAATGTTGAATAATTCATAGAATCATAGAATGGTAAGGTTGGAAGGGACCACAAGGATCATCTAGTTCCAACCCCCTGCCATAGGCAGAGACATCTCCCACTAGTACAAGTTACTCAAGGCCTTGTCTGACCTGGCCTTGAACACTTCCAAGGAGGGAGCATCCACAACCAATTAATTAACCAATTAATTAATATTATAACACACACCTCCTCACCCACATCTGTCCTCTATGATTGGTTCATGGAAAGGTATGGAATCATAGAATGGTTTAGGTTGGAAAGGACCTCAAAGATCATCTGCTTCCAACCCCCCACCATAGGCAGGGACAGGTTGCTCAAGGCCTCATCCAACCTAATCTTGAACCAAAGTGTATGCTGCTTTCCCTGGTAGTTTCTGTCCAAAAAAGATTTTCCTCTGTGGATTTAGGTATTTTTGTATCACGTTAGTCTGTCAACAAGGGCTGGAGTCTGATGATGTGTATGTGATGATTCCAAAGAAAAGTTGTTGTTTCATCATAAAATCACAGAATTGCAGAATGTTAGGGTTTGGAAGGGAACTCCAGAGATCATTGAGCCCACCCACCCTGCCAAAAGCAGGATAATCTAGGGCAGGCCACATGGGGATGTGTCCAGGTAGGTTTTGAAAGTCTTGAGAGAAGTAGACTCCACAACCTCTGAGGGCAGCCTGTTCCCATGCTCCATCACCCTCACTGTAAAGAAGTGTCTCCTCATGTTCAGGTGGAGGCATGTGTTCTACCTTGTTCCCATTGCTCCTTGTCCTGTTGCTGGGCACCACTGAAAAGAGACCATCACCTTCATCTTGACACCTACCCCCCAAATATTTGTAGATGTTGATAAGATTCCCTCTCAACCTTCTCTCCTCCAGACTAAACAGCCTGTTTTCTCAGTCTTTCATCACAGAAGAGATGCTAAAGTCCTGCAATCATCCTTGTAGATCTCCCTTGGACTCTCTCCAGTGAGGCCCTGTCTCTCTTAGCAGATCCCTAGTGAAAGAGAAAATATCAAATATCATAGAATCATATCATCATTTTGATTGGAAAAGACCTTTAAGATCATTAGGATTAATTAGTAGCAATCCAGAAATCATAAACAACTCCAAAAAAGAACCAGTCCCGTGGGGTAAAACACTCAACTACTGCTCTTCCTGGACTATAAGGCTAACGTAAGGTCAATCTGTTTTCAAGGAGAAAAAGAAAATTAAAAATAACAAATGATGGGGACTCTGACCCTCAAAACCAAAGGTTTTCCAGAGTAGATCCTAGAATGCTTGCATTTGACACATGACCTGCAGATAAGATTGACCTCTCTCCCATCCTTTTTGCTCTTGCAAAGAGAGTCATAGCTGCTCTCAGCCCAGAAACGTTGTCTAGAATTCTTAAGTACATAAAACCTCTACACATTAACATATGGGTCACTCAGAGAGATTTTCTTCTGTACTTTGAGGGTCTGAATGTGTACCTGCTTTTGCTGCTTTTTGAATACTTCGGTCTGTCTCACAGCAGATTTCCTGCAAATATTGTTCTTCTCTCTGTCAACCCATTTTGAAGAGACAAAAATCCTCACAACTGCACAGAGGCTGCATGCATACACAGGTAAGGATCCATGCAGGAGACAGAGTGCCACAAACCACAACCTGGCTTCTGGCCAAACATGAGGTACCCTCACAGGGAGCTACCAGCAGCAAATAAAGATGATATTTCTACTGTCAGAGCTGTGACACAGCATACTGATGACCCCAGTGCAAGCATTTGATGTGTTTTAGGTCTGAGGACACTGATTTGTGTTTTTTATAGTTTTCATATTCTAAGCAGGGTAATGAGACTGTAGAGCTTTGGGTTTTTTCAGACCCTTATCTTTTTTTCCTGAAATTAACTTATTTGATTGAAGTGGTATAAAGGAAACCTGAAAATCGAACGAGGGCTCAAACCATTTTAGTACACAGCCATGTCTTAAAAGAATGAGGCTTTCACTCAGTCAGGCAAATGGTTAAAGACCAAACTGTGACAGAGTCTAAAATGACAGATGCAGGCTTCCCTAATTCATGTGTTTCTGAAAATTCAATAGCAGGAAATCGATAGTGAGAAATAAGTACATGAATTAAGATTCAGCGCACAAGCAATTACTTGTGTATTGAACTCTGAAAGGGTGGTAGTCACCTGTAGGAATTAATAGATCTGTAGGACAACAGAACTGCTTCTTTTACCTTGCACTTCACAGGAATGTCCTGATGTCCACTTCACCCCAATCCCTGGAATACCCTAAAAATAAATTACTTAAAAATTCTACCCTTAATATTTTGGTAGAAAAAAAAAAATTAGAAATTAGACTACAACAGTCAGAGAGATCTGATTTTAAGAATCATAGAATCATAGAATGGTAAGGTTGGAAGGGACCTCAAGGATCATCTAGTTCCAACCCCCTGCCATAGGCAGGGACACCTCCCACTAGTACAGGTTACTCAAGGCCTTCAACACCTCCAGGGAGGGAGCAGCCACAACCTCCTTGGGCAACCTGTTCCAGTGCCTCACCACCCTCACTGCAAACAACTTCCTCCTGACATCCAGTCTAAATCTCCCCTCCGCCAGTTTAAACCCATTGCCCCTTGTCCTTTCATTGCAAGCCCTTGTCAATAGTCCCTCCCCAGCCTTCCTGTAGGCCCCCTTCAGATACTGGAAGGCTACTATCAGGTCCCCTCGAAGCCTTCTCTTCTCCAGGCTGAAGAGCCCCAACTCCCTCAGCCTGTCCTCATAGGAGAGCTGCTCCAGCCCTCTGATCATCCTCGTGGCCTCCTCTGGATCCGCTCCAACACTTCCATGTCCTTCCTGTGCTGGGGGCTCCAGAACTGCACACAGTACTCCAGGTGGGGTCTGACGAGAGCAGAGTAAAGTGGCAGAATCCCCTCCCTTGCCCTGCTGGCCATGCTGCTCTTGATGCAGCCTAGGACTTGGTTGGCTGTCTGGGCTGCATGTGCACACTGCAGGCTCATGTTGAGCTTTTCATCAACCCAGACTCCAAGGTCCTTTTCCTCAGGGCTGCTCTCCAGCCATTCACCACCCAGCCTGTATTTGTGCTTGGGATTGTGCCTACCCAGGTGCAGGACCTTACACTTGGCCTTATTGAATTTCATCAGGTTGGCCTGGGCCCACCTCTCCAGCCTGTCCAAGTCCCTCTGGATGGCATCCCTGCCCTCTAGCAAGTTTTTAAAGAAGGTCAAAAGAAAGTGAAGTCCTGGAATGGGATCATCTGTAGGTTGTTTTTTTTTAAATATACTATTTAATGTATGTGGATGGTAAGAAAAAAAAGACCAAAAAAAGCCTAAACTCCCACAGATTGGAAATTTTAATAGGTCACAAGAGAAAATCACACTTATGGTCCTCTGATGGGCAAACTTTGGCAAGCAGTTTTCCGTTAGGTTAACCAGAATTTACTGATTGTGACTTTACATCAGGCCTCAAATCTACTTTTCCTTCATAGACATGACCATAAAATAGTTTTGGTTTGTTTTTTCCTTCCAAGAACCATTGAGAAGTTCTTTCACATTAATATGGCAAGGGAACAATCTTGTTCTGTGGGATAAGTTTAAGCTCTCAAAACATGACGTGGTGCTAAATTCTTATAAATCAATGAAGTGACAAGATAAAAACAATCCAAATGGAGTAGGTTTAGTGCTACCTGAGTCCAGATGTTATGGTAATCTGTTCTAGACAATTTTAAATGTCAAGGGAAAAACTTGAACTCTACACACCTGTAGAGATTCATTCCATAACACTGGAAATTACATTCATGGAGGTTGAACAGAATGTCTCATTTTACCTGTTGTAATGCAGATTGGGTTGATCTCAGTTTTGAAATATAAAAACCTTCCTATATCAGAAGATTGGATGCTTTTGTTTAATTGAAATACTATTTAATGCCATACCTACTTAGCTGTCCTCAGTCTTTCTCCACTTTCTCTTCTTCAGCTTACGCTTTTGAACAAGAAGACAGTAAAATGCTATCTGTGGTGCAGTCTTAGCAGAAGGCATCAATACTTTGCCTTCTGCCAGTTGTGTTGCCCATACAGTACCAGCCATTCTATTTTTACCTGAATCTGTTGGTTTGACAGTTTTTGTCCTATTCCCTTTGTGAATGTGAAACCAGCAGTTGCATATTAATTACAAAAATTCATAAGCTGTGGTATCAATTGTCTTCAGCTACAGACACAAAGCAACACGGAGAATAAGCCTTGCACACTGGAAATGATCATGGACAATTAAGATCTATGTGCTCAGAGGATAATGGGCAAGTTACTACAATCTCTCTTCACAGGCAGAAGAGTCAGAGGGCCCAGTGTGGACACTGTAGATTTTATAAATCTATTTTTACCAGATTAGGCCCTTGGCAGTGTGTCTGTGGAGATCTTTCTTTGAAAGTTAAAGGAATCAAAAATGATAGTAACTCATAGGCATTTTTTAGTAGTGATTCTGTGCCTAAAAGCTGAGGTTTGTGTAGGTATTAAAGATTTAAAAGCTCCTGCAAGATCTGGCTCAAACACTGTCAAAAGGACTAAGATTCATTTTGTCTTGCCAAGACAAGATTTGGATTTTGTTTCAAACTATTTGAATGGGATATGAATCATGTATTTGAAATCTGTTTCAATACATGAAGGCACAACCAGGCTTTGACAGAAAGTAAATACTAGGTTGATGTAGTGTCTAGATGACTAGACACTGTGAGCCCTTCATTGAAGGTTATTTTATCAGTAAAAGAAAATCCTCACACAATATTTAAAAACTATTTAAAACTGCATTTAGTGTTCTCTTTTCCCTGGACGTAGAATTACAGAATAGATTTCTTTCAAAATAAAAATCTAAGATTTGAGATTGTTCATCTTGAAGAAGAATCTGGACAGACCTAATAGATGCATTCCAATACCTCAAGTTAACCTACAGGAAGTCTGGAGAGGGACTTTTCATAAGTGTGTCTAACAATAGGACAAGGGGGAATGGTTTTAAGCTGAGGGAGAGTAGGTTTAGACTAGACTTTAGAAAGTTCTTCAGGAGGAGGATGGTAAGACTCTGAACAGATTGCCCAGAGAGGTTAGGGGTACCTGTTCCTTGGAGATGTTCAAGGCAAGGCTGAATGAAGCCTTGAGGAACAAAGTCTTGTTGAGAGGTGTGGCAAGGTGCCTGAGTAGGTGATCTCTAAGGTCCCTTCCAACCTAAGGCATTCTTTGATTCCACGACTTCACATCTGAGTTGTACTCATTTCTCTGGAGTATTATGTCCCTTTTTGGAATGATTTGCCTTGCATTCATACTGCTGTACATTGGGACTGCAGTGGTATATGGCCTTATGTGTAGAGAAAGCGTTGTAGTAAATGTGAGTTTGACTACCCTATATGTGTATCTCATCTCTGAACTGACCCAAACCAGTTTTAGTGTCAGTATGTTAGCTGTAGCAGACCAGAGAGCAGTATGGGCTACCTTTCCTTCAGTTTACCTGGTCCATGCACTTAACTCCAGGCTATCTCTGCCCACACCCACTGGTCAGCTCCAGATTAACATGGAGGTTGCTAAAGGAATTCCTGTCACATCTTTGTGTAGTGCTTATATTTTTAAATATAAACTTGCTAAAAGTTATCTATTAAAATAAGGATTAAACCATTGTGTCTTCAGCTATGAGCCAGTGTCTCTTTCTTCACAATGTATAGACTAAAACTCACTGGGCTAAACCAGTCAAAACTGAACAGGGTTTGTAATTTTGAAAGATATTAATGATGCAGTTGTTTATATATATAAAACTTGCTGGAGAAGAGAAACTGTAGCATCCTTGACTGAAAATAGTGCAGTGTGAGCTCATACAGTGCCAGACAAGAGAGAATCTACACAGATGTTCATTTAAGCAGTCTCACCCACAGAGAGAAGCTTGAATCGGAGTTTACATCATCCTAGATGTGAAAGTCAATAAAACTTAATCCAAGGAAACCAAGCCTCATTAGTTCTAGTTTGTTTTTTTTGCTTCCAGAAAGAGCAATCTTGAGTCAGGTTTTCTGGCTACATTATTTGTTGAAAATAGTAGTTTATAATGTACGAAATGGCAAAATAATAACACTACCATAATTGCAGTAAATTAAAACCAGTACGGTGGTTTTACATAAATGTTTTTAGGCTATGATTGATACAACCCCGTGTTGAAAGGCCATATCTAGCTTATGTTTAAATTTAAAGCTTTAATCCTGTCTGTGTTTAGCTTTAAAACATCGTAGACTAAATCTCCAAATCTCCTTATCTTCAAAATTATGGCAGCAGCTATGACAAAATGACATCTGTTCTGAAGCTGTAGCAAGAATACCGCATTAGTTGACACTCGGTTCATTCCCACTGTGGTGTGATGTCTGCCTCCCACATAACAGATGCAACACTTCCTCTGCTGACTGTACACCATTCAGTTGATAACCATACCCAGTAATTGGTTAACAACTAGTATTTGCTACTTCTATTCCAGTGAAAACCATCAACACTTTATTTATTTATTTGCTTGTGTTTATATATTGTATATTTTATATCTCATCTGCATTGTCAGAGGAATGTGAGATTTTTCTCCAAAAGTAGGGCAGAGCAATATCTTCCTTTTTTTTTTTTTTTTTCACCCCCATACAATTTCCAGAACTTGAAACACAGCACTTGCTATCTCTCCTCACCATTCATTGTGTGCATTTAGTCTGTCAGAAACGCTCTGCTGCTGCAGTTAATGCTGAGCAGAGATTGATTGCAGACTGTTGTTCCACTAGACGTGGCTGAGGCAAATTAATAGTTTGTTGCTACTGAAAGATGTGGCTCCCATTCCCACTTTTCCTATTCCTCTTGATAATTCTGGCCCTGAGCTCATGCTCCATACCTTGTCTTGGGAATTAACCTCATGGTTTCCTCAGACCCTCTGCATATCTTTGTTAAGGGGTTAAGCAGTAGTGAGTAAAGCTCACTAAAACCTGGGTGGGTCTCTGGCAAGGGGAAGAGTGAGAACAGGATGAGCCCTTCCCCCATGGGAACAACATGCTTTGGATGAGCTAAGCTGTTTCCCCAGCTGCCCCCCCAC
>VWZE01002965.1:18525-39942 GCA_013396675.1 Eubucco bourcierii
CCCCCCCTCCCCCCCCCCCCCCCCATTCACCAATGGCATGTCTGGCCAATAGTCCCTTCAATCAGAGTACTGGATGTATTTTTGCTTTATACCAAGTCTGGCAGCTCACTGCTACTTAAAAGGCAACTGCTCCAGTGGTTCAGCTCCGCAGCAGCAACATTCTTATAGGTATAGCTTCCCACACCTGCTTTTTCAGCTGTACTGATACTGCAGCAACAGAAAGGGTGGTGAGATTTCACAGATGTGTTTCCCCCTATAAACAATGTTCTATTGTGCTGGTTTGAGGCTAATTGGAATATTTGAATAGAGAAAATTACACTATAGGCTGTGAAAGGAAAACATGGGAAAAAAGAAACATGGGAAAGGAAAACATGGGAAAGGAAAATCCCAGGGTCGTGAGTTCTAGTCTGTGTCATTTTACAAAGTGTGGGGGGCAGGTAACTGCCGAACCATCATATCTTGTAAGCCCTTGGAGTGCCATGTGTTGCTTCACAGACATGCATATTTCTCACAGACTCCAGCACTACTGTTTCTCTGGTGTGTCCGAGCCCTGGGGCCAAAGCAGTGTCAGTTTGTGTTTCTGGTAGAATGGCAGGAACATCACCTCTGGTCATCCTGTGCAAAGGGATATTTGCTTTGTCCTCATGAGCTTGTGAGACTGGAACAGCAATCTGTGAGCCTCTGGTGCTAGCTCCCAGGTGTTGCTTCTGTCTGTGACTTTAGGACTGCTACTTTTGTTGTGTCAGACAATTAATGGAAGTTTCTTCATTGCGATGTCAAAGTGAGAATATTGTCTTGTATATCTGGAAGACTCCAGTGCCTCTCACGTAAGTGCAGACATTCTTATTTGCTGACTTCTGTCAAACTAAATGCTATCATCTGTGCAACCTGTATTTCACCAGTCCCAAACTGTAATCTAGCACTGCTAAATAGGGAGAAGTTCTGGCTTTACAATGTTTTTCCATGTTTCCTATTTAGATTTTCAACAGATTATATCAAAACATGTAATTTGCTGAAAATTGCATAGTCATATAGACTGTTTCAGGGATAGTAGGATAGCAAAAAATAACTGTTGAACTGAATGAAGTATTATCTAGCAAGGATATCTGAAGGAAGTGAGTCTAAGTAATCTGTGACAAGGACATCATTTCTTGCAACAAATATAAAAATGTCAATGGCACATTTTCTCTAAGAAAAGATCTCCACTACTGGTTCAGTATTTGTTGCAATTTATATATACATAAATAGAAACATACATAAATATGTATAGATATAAATGTATTAATATAAATGTAAATGTATATATAATATTATATAAATTACATATATATACACACACACATATATATACATATATATATGCACACACATATATATATACACATATATATGCACACACATATATATATATGCACATACACATACACACACACACACACACACACATATATATATATGAGATTAATGATTAATGTAGAACCATGTAGTATTCTTTTTATTTTTTTTTTATTCCATCCCTAATAGGCTCCAGATTTTCTTTTAGACCTCTTTATTTTAAATGCCATACAAACATCCAACTAACTCTCCTCAGGAGAATTCATTACTTATTTCATAGTCTCACTCTTGGTGCTACCTAAGGCATCCTGACACTCAAGGTGTCAGGAGAAAAATCAGAATCACTCATCTGGCCTTGGTTATTTATCATTGTATACACACACACACACACACACACACACATATACACACATATATATACATATATACATGTATATATATATATATATGTGTGTGTGTGTGTGTGTATATAGACACACACATATTTATATACACAGGCCTTGAGTAACCTCTACTAGTGGGAGGTGTCCCTGCCTATGGCAGGGGGTTGGAACTAGATGATCCTTGAGGTCCCTTCCAACCTTACCATTCTATGATTCTATGATATATATACATTGTGTATATGTATATATGTGTGTGTGTGTGTATATACATTGTATATATAAAATAGATTTTTTTTTAATTAAAACTATTTATTTTAGTGATCACAGAGTGTACTGAGTCTCTTTATCCTTGTCCGTGCTTTCTGTTTCCTAGTGAATCAAGAAGACAGAGAACATGCCCATTGAGACCATTTATCTCTCATAGTCCTTCACATCTCTTTAATTATTTATTGCAGTATTTTCTATGTCTTTTTCATGACTTCTCCATGGCTTTGTTGCACCTTGCAAATTCTAGTAGATCGAGAACTGCCATGTCTCTAACCCATAGATATATGTTCTCTCCTTTGAGATTATTCTGAGTTTCATCTTTTCTCATTTCTAATCTGGAATGTCACACATACTTTGCCTTAATGGTCATGACCTCTGCCCTTGGTACATTTAACAAATTCTTGCTCTGTTGAACAAAATTAATGTACCTCTTTCCTTTTTCTAAGGGTGGGATATTGCCTTGGCATGGTCCTTTTGCAGCAGTGTATGCAATCTTTTGCAAACTCCAGCTTTGCACACCATAAGAGAATTTTTTATCAGATATCCCTTCCTGTAACGTTTTGGATAATTACTTATTTGACTTTTTTTAACACTTTTTTGATTTTTTTGAGCACTTTCTGTCAACTGTTCCTGGTTGACTCAGTTGGAACAACTTCATTCTCAAGTTGGGCCTTTCATTTGCAGAAAAGTCCAATTTTAGCCCAGATTTAGCCCAACTTTTCATTCCTCGTTATTTTTCATAGAATCATAGAAATCATAGAATGGTAAGGTTGGAAGGGACCTCAAGGATCATCTAGTTTCAACTCCCTGCCATAGGCAGGGACACCTCCCACTAGTACAGGTTACTCAAGGCCTCATCCAATCTGGCCTTGAACACATCCAGGGAGGGAGCAGCCACAACCTCCCTGGGCAACCTGTGCCAGTGCCTCACCACCCTCACTGTAAAGAACTTCCTCCTAACATCCAGTCTAAATCTCCCCTCTGCCAGTTTAAGCCCATTGCCCCTTGTCCTGTCATTGCAGGACCTTGTAAATAATCCTTCCCCAGCCTTCCTGTAGGCCCCCTTCAGATACTGGAAGGCTACTATCAGGTCCCCTCGAAGCCTTCTCTTCTCCAGGCTGCAGAGCCCCAACTCCCTCAGCCTGTCCTCATTGCAGAGCTGCTCCAGCCCTCTGAGCATCTTTGTGGCCCTCCTCTGGACCCGCTCCAACACTTCCATGTCCTTCCTGTGCTGAGGGTTCCAGAACTGCACACAGTACTCCAGGTGGGGTCTGACGAGAGCAGAGTAAAGGGGCAGAATCACCTCCCTTGCCCTGCTGGCCACGCTTCTCTTGATGCAGCCTAGGACTCGGTTGGCTGTCTGGGCTGCATGTGCACACTGCAGACTCATGTTGAGCTTTTCATCAACCCAGACTCCAAGGTC
Organism: Eubucco bourcierii; assembly: GCA_013396675.1. Taxonomy (NCBI): domain Eukaryota; kingdom Metazoa; phylum Chordata; class Aves; order Piciformes; family Ramphastidae; genus Eubucco; species Eubucco bourcierii. The sequence goes on from VWZE01002965.1 coordinate 21,934, forward strand.
CTTTTCCTCAGGGCTGCTCTCCAGCCATTCACCACCCAGCCTGTATTTGTGCTTGGGATTGTGCCTACCCAGGTGCAGGACCTTACACTTGGCCTTATTGAATTTCATCAGGTTGGCCTGGGCCCAACTCTCCAGCCTGTCCAGGTCCCTCTGGATGGCATCCCTGCCCTCTAGCAAGTCGACTGTGCCACACAGCTTGGTGTCATCTGCAAACTTGCTGAGGGTGCACTCCATTCCTCTGTCCATGTCACTGACAAAGATGTTAAACAGCACTGGTCCCAGCACTGACCCCTGAGGGACACCACTTGTCACTGGTCTCCAGGTGGACATTGTGCCGTTGATCGCCACTCTCTGGGTTCGACCATCCAGCCAATTCCTTATCCAGCGAGTGGTCCATCCATCAAGTCCATGTTTTTCCATTTTGGTGGCCAGGATGTCATGTGGGACAGAGTCAAATGCCTTACTCAGGTCCAGGTAGATGACATCAGCTGCCCTTCCCTTGTCCACTGTCGCTGTGACTTCATCATAGAAAGCCACTAAATTTGTCAGGCAAGATCTGCCCTTGGTGAAGCCATGCTGCTTCCCACCAATCACCTCTGCTTTGTTTTCCATTTGCCTTAGCAGGATTTTCAGTAGGATCTGCTCCATGATCTTGCCAGGCACAGAAGTGAGGCTGACTGGTCTGTAGTTTCCAGGGTCATTCTTTTTACCCTTCTTGAAGATCGGTGTTATGTTTGCCCTCCTCCAGTCAGCAGGGATTTCCTTACACAAATTGGTTTTTCAGACATTGAGATGCTCATGTGAGCACCAATGGGAGAAAAGAAAAAAAAAAACCCACCCATAACACAATTAATTTTATTTACTAAGTCTCATTTATTTGTAGCTGAGTTTCTAGTTAGTCTCTTCAGCTTGCATTAACTAGAACCTTTGCTTTTAAACAGAGCACCAATGGGAGAAAACACCCATGACACAATTAATTTTATTTACTAAATCTCTTTTTTTTGTAGCTGAGTTTCTTAGTCTCTTCAGCTTGCATTAACTAGAAGCTTTGCTTTTAAACAGAGCACCAATGGGGGAAAAAAAAACCCCACCCATAACACAATTAATTTACTAAATCTCATTTATTTGTAGCTGAGTTTCATAGTTACTCTCTTCAGCTTGCATTAACTAGAAACTTTTAAGAAAAATTCAAGTACATCAGGAAAGTCAGAGATGTTACCAGAAACAGTATCTCTAATACCTGAGGTAAAAGCCAGTCAACTTGAACAAAATCCTGTTGACAGCAAGGCTGCAGAGACTTCTATGGGTTTAAAAAAAATTCAGGAAGATAAAGAATAAGATTCTGAGGGGATAAAACATAGCAAATCATTAAAAGATATTTTGTGGGCACTTGGTGAGAAGCCTTTAGAGTGTGTCAATCATTACAAAGTTGAGAGAACTGGTGTGAGATTTTTTTTTTTTTTACAGGAAAATATTATTTTGAGAGGGTGAGTCCTTGCTGTCCTGCAACAAAGAGTGAATCACTTGGCCTTCCAAAGTATTATAATATTTAAAACTTGATAAATGATCTGTATATAAATGGTCTGTATTGTAAAGAAAAGATAGGCATTAAAATGACTTCTATATGCAAGCACATGTTTTAGTTTTACAGTTCACAGACACCCAAACACTTTTTTTCATGTATAGCAGACACTCAGCATTGCTTCCAGTGGCTTCCAAAATAGATGTCAGTACTCTCCAAATGGTGGGAAGATCTATGTGTTGTTATAAAGTTAACCAAATTGTATCACACACTTGTAGTAGATGGCTTTTGGTGTCTCTTAATTGCAGTGGCAATTCTTAACGCATTCTGTATTTGTAAGTACGTACAAGAAATAGTTTCTTTTTTATTTTGAGCCCTGTATGGGCTGTGTGTGGACTGAAGCACATAAATACATGGGAAACAGCAACTCAGGAGGAAAAGCTTTGCCTAAATTAAAGGTATAAATGGAGGATTTCACACAAACGGTTGTTTTTATTGAGGGTATTATTTTTCCTTGAATGGCCTATTAATTCTGAAGGCCATTTGGATTAGAATTCTTAATCTGAATTATGCTGTTATTCACGGCCTCATTTTGTGCCTTTTTGTCATCTTCTTTGTCAGATGGCTAGTTTAAATAGGGCTTTTAAGAACTGGATGGATGGCAACAAAAGAATCTGTTTACTTTAGCTATTGTCATGGCCTGATTCCACTATACTTACTCTCACTGAGTCATGCATTAGATTTCGAGTGTCCCATTCATCCCAGAGAAGCTAATTGCTGGACAAAATAGTGAATGAGGACTCAAAGAACCCAGTCCTCAGTAATTATTGAAGGAAATAAAAACATTTTGATTTGGTGACTTCTCTTTTATAGCGTAATGCCTAGATGTGAGTTGTGCATGTGGAGTAACCATGCAGTTGGCGAAGAATCATAGAATCATAAAATGGTAAGGTTGGAAGGGACCTCAAGGATCATCTAGTTCCAACCACCTGCCATAGGCAGGGACACCTCTCACTAGGACAGGTTACTCAAGACCTCATCCAACCTGGCCTTGAACACCTCCAGGGAGGGAGCATCCACAACCTCCCTGGGCAACCGACTCCAGTGCCTCACCACCCTCACTGTAAAGAACTTCCTCCTAACATCCAGTCTAAATCTCCCCTCTGCCAGTTTAAACCCATTGCCCCTTCTCCTGTCGTTGCAAGACCTTGTAAATAATCCCTCCCCAACCTTCCTGTGGGCCCCCTTCAGATACTGGAAGGCTACTATCAGGTCCCCTCGAAGCCTTCTCTTCTCCAGGCTGAAGAGCCCCAACTCTCTCAACCTGTCCTCATAGCAGAGCTGCTGCAGCCCTCTGATCATCTTTGTGGCCCTCCTCTGGACCTGCTCCAACACTTCCATGTCCTTCCTGTGCTGAGGGCTCCAGAACTGCACACAGTACTCCAGGTGGGGTCTGACAAGAGCAGAGTAAAATGGCAGAATCCCCTCCCTTACCCTGCTGGCCACGCTTCTCTTGATGCAGCCCAGGACTCGGTTGGCTGTCTGGGCTGCATGTGCACACTGCAGATGAAGGATGACCACTGTGTATTAGAAGAGATGTGATTTAACAAAAGATGCTGAACTGATTGGAGAGGATTAGATCTTGTGGTACTGGAGTTAAAATGCCTTCATGTGCTAAATATAGCCTAAAGTATTTTTTCAGTAACTGGAAATAGTTATTAGTAGAAATACTTGAAACACCATTTATTTTGCTTTTCCTGAAAACATATATGGAAAAAAATGATAAACTTGAAGTCTCCCTCCTCTTCAGGAGCTTAGTTTTCTTTTCAATATGTTTTTTAGGCACTGATAGATAAACTCTGTTACTGAAACTTCTAGCACAGTTAGCACTGGAGATAAACCTTTTCGGCATAACGTTAAGGGTCAAAAGTAGAAACACCAAATTTCTAATGTAAGATGAGTTTAATTAGCTGTATCTCAGTTAAACCATGAGACAAAAAGTATTCAGTCTGTTGGAAACAGCAGGGATGTTACTGCTGGGGAGGGAAGATGAGGAGGAGAAAAAGGTTAGTTCGTATCCTCTAGTACTCAAAGAGATTAGGAGTGCAAGTGAGCACGAGATGGATGGAGAAATTTTTTAAACTAATACATGTATGGGCTATGAAATCTTTATGATTCAGTAGACTTACAAACTTCAGTTCCTAAGCTCATGTTACACTGTTTTATACATTTCTCTTGAGGTCAGGCCTGGGAGATCACTGAAGGAGTGATTGCTTCGTGGGAAATGCTCTCATGTGAGTCTCTGGGGCTTTCTGTCTTTTAATCATGGCCCAGAAGTTAATCTTAGTGTGTTATCATCTTCACAAAGACTCAGTACATTGGGAAATACCTATGTTGGACCTTGGGATCCTGATAGCTCTGGTTTGGGGATATTTAGTATAATGATTTTAAAGGTGGTGTCAGCAAGTTTGAAAAAAAAAAAAAAATGTCATCTGGAGTTATTCAGTCCACCTTAGATTATGACATCCTCCTTCTATACATAAACATGGTCAGGCCCAGGAGGAGCTTGCTGTCTGTAAGGTTGAAGTAGGTAAAATATTGCTTTAGTAGAACTCAGTTTTCTTTTTTCCTCTTGAGTGAAATACAGCCCATATAATGTAAGATCAGGCAGAGAAATAAAAGCTGGCTCTGCACAAGGTGGTATGTCAGTGTGGCAGGCTTTCTATATTCTGCCGAAGCAGAACTGCCACTTCATAATGTAGTAAGTACTCAAGGGTGGCATTACATGATACCTATCATGCAATGATGGCTATACTGCATCCAGAACCTTCTCTAAATTGTCTTTAGTCACAAGGTGCCCCTAAACAATGCTCTCTGCTTTCAATTTAGAGCTGTTGCACTCACTCTGCGTGTCCTGTAAGTGAGTTCTTTGTCTTGGTAGGACTGATGGCCACTTTTCAATTAAATCCTTGAGCAAAGCACTCTTCTAACGAGAAATAATCAGCTCAAGAGAAAGTCACTTTCACATCTGATGTAAAATAGATTATCTCCATCTGGTTTGGATTCTCCCCTGGTATTTTGTGTCTGATTTCTATTATCTGTGTCTGATTTAGAGGATAAACACCCTAGAGCAGTGTTTGCACAGCACCACATGCCATGACAACAGTCAATAAATTATTGGAGAAGGTGATCACACAGGATTGTTCCCAGCCTCACATCCCTGATCCCACTACCCACAAATCTCAGGTGGTACAGAGGTGCTGTATTTTCTGATGGGGACTCTTTAACAGATTGGTTTTTTTAACTACTAATTTCATGCTAAGGAGCATTAAAGCATTATCTAGTCATAATTTAATGCAGTTTTCAGGCTGGTTATTTACTTAATAATTCAGATCTCTTTCAGATGTTCAAACAACAAGACAGTTGTAGACAGTCAGACGATAAAAAAATATCCATAGCACCTCCCTTACCCTATCTCAAACCAAAATGATTTTTTTCTCTTTCTTGATTTCTTCTTCTCCTTACAATTACTACACACCTTTGCTTTCATTGCACTCACATTTCCCTCCTCCTTACCCTCAAACTCAAGCTTCTCATGCAACCTTTTCTCTTCTTGAGAGACATGTTAAGTATATGTACAGATATCCATATCCATAAGTACAAGACAGATATCCATAATCAGCTCCTTCAATATTTGGAAATACTTAAGGTGTGACTATAATGCAAAAGAAACCCTTAAATGAGCAGCATTTGCTCTTAATTTTAGCCTATCAAATCTATCCTGCAGAAGCCTGATTATTACACTTTCTGCACTTTTTCCTTCTCCCACAGGCAATAGTGAAACACAATACACTGTTGGTTTGAAAGGCAGTGTTTGCATTTAAAGACCACGATGCACAAGGTCAGTGGAGACTCTGTCTCATATAGTATTTTAACCTTTTTTTTTTTTCAAACTTATCCCTTGGGTGTTACAGTAACCTGTTTTGCTTTATTCTATTTCCTTTAGAAATGCAACATAAATCAAATAAGAAAAGCTAATTTTCCTTGCCATCCTTCCGTCCCTAAATAGCAAACAACAACAAGAAAACCCCCTCTATGTGAATATGTTAAACATTTGCACATTATTAGACATGTTAATGGGCTGTGATTCTTTTGTGAAAGGTACAGAGTCCCTTAAACCACAAGCTAAAGTCTCAGCATTACTGAACTCTGCATTTTCTGGTTTTCAAAGCCAGTTGGACTAAATGTGTTTTCCCCTTACTCTGCAGTTCCTGTTAATGATAATTTGCATATTTCTTTTTGCTTCCATTGGAGTCAACTTGATAGACACGTGGGATCCTTTGATAACCTCTTAAAAAGACACCCTTTGCTTTACATGTACTTTAGAGCTTTAATGATCTCAGGATGTTTCTTTGTGTCTTGGTGGTCAGAATGTTATCTAATACTTCTTGTAAATAATAGAAGATAGCTTTTTATGCTACCAATGACCTCTGCAGCATGTGCTAACAGTCTGTTTGAATATACCTTGCCTACAGGGCATTTTGCTGGAGTCAAGGGAAAGCATTAGGAAGCAAAGCAGAACTGCCATTCCCTTGCTTTTCTGGGTCTCAGAAACAACTGTGTCTATTCAGCTGCTGGGCGAGACAGAACTCTGGAGAGGGACTCTGGAGAGGGAAAGGTGAAAGAAGGAGGAGTCAGTTCCATTATCTTTGCTTTCCAGTTCATCAGTCCAAAGGCATAGAGGAGCAAGTCATTCTCCTAGGGAGCCTCTGAGCAATCCTTATTTGTGATGGAGATTTTTTTATACCTGCTTCAAAGGCCACTGTAAACATACCACAATGACTTGTGTCTGTGTGTCTATGTTTGTTCCTGTTTCTATTTATAGACATAGTATTTAAGCCTTTGAGTTCTTAAGTCACATATGCTAACCAGTTTCTTTGGGTAAATTTTCCATAAAAACATAAAATAAAATCTTTGGATTCCTTTTTATAGTTCTGTTTTAAGTTTGTAGGACGTGTTAAGCAACTGTTGAAATACAGCCTTATGAAGAGCTGTCTGATCTAAAGGTATTCAAAGGAGTGGGCTGCTAGGCTTTAAAATCCTAGCTCTGGGAGAGCAGCTCTGCACCCTCCGCTTTGGCCATCAGGCAGCAGCTTTCCACTGCAGCACAACATGCAAAATGCTGTTCCTTCCCTCCCTGATGGCCTATGGCCGTGTCCATGTTCTGGGATCCAGACAGGAGACGATCATCACCCTCCCTCTGTGCTCCTTATGTTCCCATCTCTCTTTGGCCAGTGCAACAGTGGTTATGCTGCACCTTTAAGATCTGCTGAGTAAATATGGGGTACTGTGATCTGTAACGTGGAGCTGGTGGCTGTTTTACAGCTGTTGGCAATGGAACAGATTGCTTTTGTAAATTAAATAAACCAGGAGGGTGATCGACGGAATTCAGATCGAGGGTCTAATGGAGGAGACTAGAAAGGATGATACCTGCTGTGCTTCTCTTTGCATGCATGTCACGTAAGGGACACTAAACACATGCACGTGGCTTCAGATTCCTGCAGTTCTTCAGCTTTGTTTGATATCAGTAGGAAGCGTGAAAATGTAAAGTAACTGATCATCCGCGTGTGTAACATCAGAAAACAGAGGAGTGAGTTTCCTTTCATTTCTCCAAATATAGATTCTGTTCTGTTCCTGCTTACTACAGGTGGCCAGATAATTTGCATCTATCTTTTTTTTTGCCTTTTTCAGTGTCTCTGAAAGAATGGAACCATCTGAATGCTGCTACCACTAACTCACGGTGTCATTCAGTCTCTTCCTAACCTGTACAATGCCGTGACTATTACTGCACTTAGGACAAGTAAGATTACTAAAAATATATTCACTATTTCTGACACTTAAGCAATCCTAGCAGGAAGTGTGTTTTAATAGTTGGCAAAAATCTAATTGTTGGGTTTTTTTTACCTACATACTTAGCCACCACATTACAATGAATATTCGTTTTGGTGGCATTGCATTACCTCATCAATGACAAAAAGAGATTAACTAAAACAATATTTTATTTCTTACTTTAATGGTGAGTACATAGCATTAATTATATTATTAATCTAACTAGAAACTCTTGTATAAAGCTATTTCGAGCCATTAGTTGCCCTGTTGTAATTGATGGATTACTGCATTACCATTTAATTTAGCATTGTTTTCAAGGCATTACATTCAGTTTCATTCACGTTAATTGTATATCCAAATAAGGAAAGAATTTGCTTCATGAACATGAGTGATACAAGCATGGATTCTTCCTGATTTCAAATGTGTAATGGGATGTGATCCATACAGCAATTCTGTACAAGGCCCTCCAGTTGACATTACCTTGCAATTTATGGCAGTAAGAAATGAGGGAACGGACCAGAAGATTGCATGGCATTTGGATTCAGCATTGTGAAAGTCTTGCCTGCAAATGGAGATTAACATCAATTATTCAAATCTAGTTATGCTCTCAACCCTCTTAATTGCAAAGTGTTTTCCACTCAGTGATCAAGTCCAATTCCCTAAACATAATAGCAATTATAACTGTGCATCCAGAGAAAATATACTCTCTTTGGCCCAATTTTCAACTCTGATATGACCTCTTTAAGCTGCTTTTTACACAGAGGGGTTGTTAAGCTGGAGCAACGATTCTTTTTGCATAGAACATATCCTGGGGCTATTGAGAAATGTGGACTGTAATCTTCTTTACAGCCCCAGCATAAAAGCAGGGAAAACATAATGGTTGGGATTCATCTGCCTAGATGCAAGTAGGTAAACCATTTTAGAGAGATGCCCTTAGGTACCTGAGACATATTTACAAGGCTAGTAAATGTAGTGTAGAGCTGGTGACAGCTGGAGGGAAGACTGAAGGCTATACTCTAGAGTATCTAAAATAGCTTAGGTGCCTGAATTATGCTGGGTTTACCTGGTGACTGCGACCACTCTTCTAAGCTAGACAAGGCTAAATGTAGATTATACTATTCTTGAGGCTGAAAACTGATTCATGCATTCTATTGTATAAAGACATAATGAAGATGCTTTCTCCTTAGCTTTTCTGTGGCAGAAGTGATGATGCTGAGCATTTAGCCCATGATTTGAAAATACTACCCTCTTTCCTGCAAAGAAGTAACAATACATAGTGTCTTCAATTGCAATTCGATCTTTACCAAGCAGACAATGAACATCAAGGATTAATATGAAGCACTGGTCATCTGCCTAACTGAAATAATAACTAGATCCTGATGTCCCCCTTCCCCTGGCTGTGTTTCTGTAATGGGAGAGTAGAAAGACCAGAGAGCAGCAGGTGATATGTTTGGCAAGATACAGTACCTTGTCTGATATTCAGGGACATTTCCAGGTCTTTCATTCCTTTGCTTTTAATAAACAGTTGCATAGATATAAAAAAAACCAGTTATGTTTTTGTAGTTTAACCCCAGGCATCAACTGAGCACCACACAGCCTTTCACTCACTCCTCATTCATCCCAGTGAGATAGGGAGAAGAATCAGGGAAAGAATGAAAGAAAGGTGAAACTCATGGGTTGAGATAAAAACAGTTCAATAACTTTAATAAACTAAAATATAACAATGACAACAATAGTAGTGACAGTAGTAATTAATAGTAGTAATAGCAATAATAATAAAAGAAGACAAAAGAAATCCAAGAAAGGCAAGCGATGCACTGACACCTGAGTAGCAATCAGCTTCTCCCAGCCAACTCCCCACCATTTATATACTGAGCATGACTTTTGCATGGTATGGAATATACTTTTGGCTAATTCAAGCCATGCACCCATCCAGTTTCTTGTGTACCTCTTCACTGACAGAGCATGAGAAACTGACACATCCTCAGCTCAGAATAAGTGCTGCTTAGCAGCTACTCTAGCATCAGGGTGCAACCTACATTATCTACATTATCCTCACACCAAATCCAAAATATTCATCCTAAACCAAAACAAACTCCAAACTAATTCAATGCTAATTCTTTGGTTAGATTTTAGCTAGCACTGATTGGTCTGCTTCAACTCTTTCTAGCAGAAATATAGGGTTTAAATATTTGTCTTGAACAAAAGTACCTTGCTTTTTCAACAGTATTCACCTAAATAATTGTGACTTTCCAGTAAAACAGTGCAAAAGTACAGATCCTTATTTTGGAAAACCCTGGGATGGATGTATTTAGACATCAGATTTTGTTGGCTCTTCTAAAACAGAAAGGCTGCTTCCTAAATGTATCAGAGATTGTACCAAGGACCAATCTTATCTACAAAAACAATCTGTAGAGATTGGGGAAGTTGCCATGTTTGATGCCACTTTTCCTTTGTTTTCAAAGTTAGTCCTTCGCTGCCAGGGGATTAGCCCAAGATTTATGCAACACCTTCTGCAATGTAAGCTTCATTTGGAGGAATTAGGGTGGATTTCAGTTTTGCCAAGAGGATTTCTGTTTTGTTTCTCTACAGAGGCATGATTTTCAAGCTTTGAAATAACTGGAAATGCTGCTTGATAGAGGGAAGCTTGAATTCCATGCTAGCACTTACAGAACCTGCTTCTTTCATGAAAGGCTGCTCTTCATGTACACTGAAAGCTTTGTTTTGTATTCCTCCACAGATGCATATGGCAGGTTATTCTGTTCATTGTAATTGGAGTCTGGATGTAATTATAGACAGTGAGATTATAGTTTATCTCTTCTTATAGCTTGTATATATGTGTGTATTTCTAGTGGAGCATATTACTGATCTCTGGACTCTGATCCACAAGAAATGAGATGCATTAACTGTTGACTGTTGTCCTGAAACCCATTCAGTACAGTATGATCTGCTTATTCTAACAGATGTCTTTTTATTCATTTTTATTTTAGAACATATCTCTCATTCAAGGAAAAAAGAGAAAATAAGGGGAAAACTGTGACACAGAGAAATTACTCTGGTGGTGGTAACACATGGAAACATTTGCCATGGGCATTGGTTGGAGTAGTTGTCATATATTTATGTCATGATATAATGGCATACTGTAGGCTATTCTTGTATGCATTTTCCTTCTGAGCTCATTTGTCACTTGTCTGTGTAAATTCAACATCTTCCTCATCTGGGGAAGTTTATGTATCTCCTTGCAGTTGACTGTAAATAAATTGCAAGTGCTGCTTGGCAGGTGACAGATAGATCCAGCTGGTTAGGTAAGGTTGTTGCAGCCTCAAGTGCAATATGAAAAATTTACACATTTGAGAAATTCCAGACCGCAGCTTTCTAGTGTAAAATTTCAGATATGACAGCAGATGCCAGATTTTAAAAAGAGAATGAAATTCAGAGGGAAATTGAACTAGTTCATTTTATTCTTAGGAGTAAAAGGTCCAGATATTTAGCTGGCTTGCTGTTGTAATTGGTTGCTTTGTGCACACTGTGTGAAATGAGCCCATATGTGGGGACTGTGTTGCTACATTCTGCTATGGCAGAGTTTGGTTTCTGATTTTCAGCATATGACAGCCTCTGAGCTTTACATGGCAGTTGAGCAAAGACCTCCCTCATGTACAACTGGGTTGAGGTTGTTGGATCCTCCCTGACATCAGAGCGGCTGCTTACACACTTTGCAAAGAACCCTGAGGCCTCAGCATATCTCTGCCCTGGATGATGGAAAACTTTAATAACACGTATGAAATTAGTTTGGACCTTCTCCTAACACAGATCCTTGAAGTTAGGGGAAAACACAGAGGATTTTTGGCATGCCAACTCTTTGTTTCTGTATATTCAAATACTATACCTACTAATGATGTGAATCACACTTGTTTCCATAGCACCTCTTTTAATATGTAAAAGCCGTATGCATTTGTTACCGCTTGATGAGCAGCCTCTCACCTCTCAGTTGTGATGAAAAGTGCTATACTGAAAGAATAAATTGGTAGTGTAGCTCTTTGTGCCTTGCTAAGATAAGACACTAGCCATATGGCTCCAGTGCTGGGCACTGAGAAAGCAGTTGAGAGCTGGGAGGTTTGAGGGTTTTGTTTGTTGGTTGGTTTGGTTTTATTAGGCACTTCTGTTAATTATTTCGTCTTTCCTCTGCTCACTTAGAGACCTTGCCATTCTGTATGTAATTGTTCTAGCCTTTATTCAGGAGAAATCTTATGGTAGTCTATAAGAGCATAGGAAATGTTCCTGACATTGTCAAGGACAGCTACTTCCTGATTTGTATTATTTAATGATATACACAGATTTACTGAATTGCCTTCTCGGTCGTGCTGCCCATTACTTCTAAGAGAATTTTGCTTAAGAATTTCACTCCTCTGGAAATCTCCTCATTTTCTGTACAAACTTATTCCTGGCTGTGTGTCCCTCTTTCTGTGCCAAAGACTTCACTGCCTTTTAGTGAAAATAGCTTTTCTTTTGAATCTCATACTTCCCTTTCTGTAACACAAACACGCACATTTGCAAAACATATGTATGTACTTACCTGAACAGCATTTTCTTCTCTAAACTGAACAAAGAAAGCCCTTTTAGCACTCATATTAATGCAGACACCTTTCTTTCTATTCCAGGTTGAAGCTGTCTTCCTTGACTAATTATGATTGGAACTACATAAAGTATCCTTATAGCATTCTATGTAAATTGTTGTTGAGATCTTACTCAACAGTGTTAATATTACACCTCCCTGTGGAAATATTTGCTTTGCATTGTTATACAATCATGTGGGTTTTTTAAAAATAAAAAATGCAGCAATGGTTCAGGTTGATCTTGCTTACACATTTTAGGAATTCATCTAGTTTATGCAGCTAACATGCCCCTATTTTGGGCCTGCAGTGTGCACATGCAGCTCAGACAGCCAACCAAGTCCTAGGCTGCATCAAGAGAAGCGTGGCCAGCAGGGCAAGGGAGGGGATTCTGCCACTTTACTCTGCTCTCCTCAGACCCCACCTGGAGTACTGTGTGCAGTTCTGGAACCCTCAGCACAGGAAGGACATGGAAGTGTTGGAACAGGTCCAGAGGAGGGCCACGAGGATGATCAGAGGGCTGGAGCAGCTCTGCTATGAGGACAGGCTGAGAGAGTTGGGGCTCTTCAGCCTGGAGAAGAGAAGACCTTGAGGGGGACCTGATAGTAGCCTTCCAGTATCTGAAGGGGGCCTGCAGGGAGGCTGGAGAGAGACTATTTACAAGGTCTTGCAATGACAGAACAAGGGGCAATGGGTTTAAACTGGCAGAGGGGAGATTTAGACTGGATGTTAGGAGGAAGTTCTTTCCAGTGAGGGTGGTGAGGCACTGGAGCCGGTTGCCCAAGGAGGTTGTGGCTGCTCCCTCCCTGGAGGTGTTCAAGGCCAGATTGGAGGAGGTCTTGAGTAACCTGTACTAGTGGGAGGTGTCCCTGCCTATGGCAGGGGGTTGGAACTAGATGATCTTTGAGGTCCCTTCCAACCTTACCATTCTATGATTCTATGATTCTTTTCAGACATTCAGAAACACTGATTGTGCATATTTTAAAAGGCAGAGAGAGTAATAGAAAAATACATAATTCAGCATGTAGCATATAGAGATGGAGACTGTAGTGCCTGGCCTTGGTAATTTTTTTCCCCCTGTGACCAAGTATGTAGGAAGTTCTCTTCCAACTGTTTTGTGAAAACGCAAATTGTAACTGAGGTTATCAGATTAATCATTTTGAATGTTATGGTATAGTTGACATCAACCAACCCAGTTCTTATCTCATTAATTGGGGAAAAAAAAAAAAAAAAGAGTTAATAACTGCATTGTATATAACCTTAAAACATGACTGTCAAAACAAGGGGCATTTTTATCAGTGATCATCCAGCATTGGGATTTTAGTTCAAATTTGCATGAAAAGATGAAAATATACTAGCAATTTACTTACTATAAATGTTGTTACTCTGTTGGAATCAATCTATTCTTACTAACAGTATCCGTTCAGTCCAATAATTTGTGTAATTTTTACTTTTACAAGACTATTTTACATCTTGAATTTACTTTGCATCTTAACCTTCACCAAATATTATCTATAAACTTTAAAGTGTACAGCTCATGGGCTCAATATGGGTTTAAACTGGCAGAGGGGAGATTTGAGCTGGGTGTTAGGAGGGAGTTCTTTACAGTACAGATGGTGAGGCACTGGCACAGGTTGTCCAGGGAGGTTGTGGCTGCTCTCTCCCTGGAAGTGTTCAAGACCAGGTTGGAGGAGGCCTTGAGTGACCTGTTTTAGTGGGAGGTGTCTCTACCTATGGCAGGGGGTTGGAACTAGATGATCTTTGAGGTCCCTTCCAACCTTACCATTCTATGATTCAATAGCCACATCAATCTCTGTATCAGTTGTGCTGCCTTTGCTTACATTCAATTTTTTTAGTAGGTTTTGATTCTGGTTTTGAATTACTACGAATATGTATTTGAACAGATACATTTAAACCTTTTATATCTGTGTATTATCTAGCAATACATTATTTGATTTAAAAAAGAAACAAAACACACTAAAAAAAATTTACCAAAATAATTGTAATGTCCTCAATCCCTTTTTTGTTTTCTTTTTTCTTTACCTGAAAGTTTGAAACCTCTGAAAATCATCGTTTTTTAACATGCTGACCATGTCTTTTGGTAAGAAAGTCCATATATGTGTGCATGTATCTAGATAAATAAGGGTGGTTACCCAAAGGACTGGCTATGGATACATTATTTATTATGAGCTACTGATAATCTTATAGCTCATGAGTGACAGAGCAAAACAGAATGATGAGGTGGTATGAAAGCCCATCAATAACTTGAAGCAATAAATAATGTATTTGTCATCTGCCAGTCGAATATAATTTTTACATGTTAGCATTTTTTCCCATATGTTTATTAATTATTTTGCTGTAGGGTAGAGAGTTACATCATCTAGATCCAAGGAATTATTTTTTAAAATCTCATTTTATTCTGGGGCTCACCTTTTTCCTTTTGTTTAAATTATACAGAGACATAGTGGAGATGAGCAACTAGTCTCAATGAATAATTTATTTGAATTTAACCTCCTTTTATACTATTGGTATATTCAAACAATAGGTCAAAATTTATTCGATTCATATGTTATTAAAATTTTATTTGACAGATGTCTTTTTGAGTTTTTATTTTATGTCTTGACAGTGATTATTTGGAAAATGGAACTATGCATTCTAATTCCTCTGAAATAAATGGGCTGTCTTTTATCTAATACTTAATTAGCTGCAATTGGCCTGATGAATCCTGTGGTACTTTGTGCCCTGGCTGCATGAAAACACAAGCAATTCTTACATGAGCATTTTACAGACAGATAGAAAGGTGGGTTTCTGCCAATTCCCCTGCATATAACTTTGTACCAATTCTCATCCATATCACTTGCTTTCAAAGAATATTTTGGTCAGGTGTAGAAAGCTCCTGCAGATACAGAATGAAATAACTTCTTCTAAAATTTCAAACATTTTTCTCTCGCAGGTTTTTAACTAAGTTCACCATTGAGGTGTCCTACTTTGTATAATTTTCTCTATTCCGTGTGGTGTGATCTGCTTTTTCCCTGTCTTCACCTGGTTAGACCTGAGGTGATGATCTTCCAGTAGTTGTTTTTTTTCAGTTAAACTAAATGTTCTGGGTGAATCACAGAAGACAAAACAAAACCAAACCAAACAACAACAACAACAAAAACCCCAAACCCAGAGCAAAACAAAAATCCCAACCCCCCAAACAAAAAAACCCAACCAACCAAAAAAACCCAAAACAAACCAAAATCCAACCAAACAACAAACCAATCCAACCAAACAAACAACCCCCAAGAAACAAAACTAACCTCACCCCGAAGAAACAGACAGACACAGACAGACACAGACACAACCCAACAGAGTAAAACAAACAAAAAAGACATTACAGTATTCCATATATTCTTGTTTCTCTTGTGTTCTCTATAAAGGCAGATCATTAATTTAATACATGAGCAAAAGTATCATAGAATGGTAAGGTTGGAAGGGACCTCAAAGATCATCTAGTTCCAACCCCCTACCATAGGCAGGGACACCTCCCACTAGGACAGGTTACTCAAGGCCTCGTCCAACCTGGCCTTGAACGTCTCCAGGGAGGGAGCAGCCACAACCGCCTTGGGCAACCTGTTCCAGCGTCTCACCACCTGTACTGTAAAGAACTCCCTCCTAATATCCAGTTTAAATCTCCCCTCTACCGGT
This sequence comes from Eubucco bourcierii, assembly GCA_013396675.1. NCBI lineage: Eukaryota > Metazoa > Chordata > Aves > Piciformes > Ramphastidae > Eubucco > Eubucco bourcierii. The sequence goes on from VWZE01002965.1 coordinate 37,645, forward strand.
TTAAACCCATTGCCCCTTGTCCTGTCATTGCAAGACCTTGTCAATAGTCCCTCCCCAACCTTCCTGTAGGCCCCCTTTGAATACTGGAAGGCTACTATAAGGTCTCCTCAAAGCCTTCTCTTCTCCACGCAGAACCCCAACTCTCTCAGCCTATCCTCATAGCAGAGCTGCTCCAACCCTCTGATCACCTTCATGGCTCTTCTCTAGACCTGCTCCAACACTTCAAATCCCTGTTGGTTAGAAATTTCTAGGCCAGATGACTTCCACCTAGTTCCAGCCGTGTAACTGAGGATCTTATAAGGAGCTTAAAAAGTGAGCCTTACTTTGAAAGTGTTTGTTTCGTGACAGCTACCACTTTTGGGTCCCTTTTCAATCAGCATAGAGAGAAAGAAAAAGGAACCACACAATGAGCTTGGATCACAAGTGCCCTGGATTGTTTTCTAGGTAGACTTGCTCAGTCTCACTGCTGATTCCAGTGGAAGACCAGCAGACCAAAACCAGGTTGTATCTAACTGAAATGTAGAGGACACTAGTGAAATAGGTTGTGACTTAGAGCAAATGACATCTCACAGCACTCAGAGTGATGTAAAGGTAGGTATGCTTATTCGGCGCCAGGTGACAGGGTAGATCACTCCACAAATCCCTACACATCTGCATGTTGTTCAGGTAAGGTACTGATGCTACAAAATCATACATATTCAGTACATGGGTAGGGTTAGTACAATTAGTTCTAGGAATAGGTGGAGTTATTACAATCAGTTCCTGGAACTCATTTCCACAATGTCTCGCCTCTTCACACATGCTCATTACCACTGCTGCTCATCCTTTGAGGTCTTTTTGATGAAGGCTCTATGTCTTCCTTGGTCTGCCCTCTTCACCTTTTGTCCATCTGGCATCAGTTGTGGGTCACATTCTTGGTCAAAGTTTCTGATGTTCTCATCTTTGAATACAATATTCTTCTTCTCCAGGGAAGTGTTTCTGGGCCCTCTCCTCCTTTAACCACCTTCTTTGTGTATACCTAATTGATGATGCCTTGTACAATTAATGGTTTACCCAGGTTGGTACATTCTATATTTTCTATCCCACTTTCCCCATATCAGTTTGACTCAATGATCTCAAAGGTCCTTTCCAACCTGATTAATTCTATGATTCTACCATTCTGTGATTCTGTGAAATGGGAATTTTTATCCTAAAGTAGTGCAATGCTAAGATGATAAGGTCCAGCAAAAATTTCTACATTGCAGATGTCTGAGTTTAGGTTGAATGAATATTGACTTATATTAGGTGCTTAAATGCAATAAGGTAATAAGAAAATAAAGGAATAAAACCATAAGGAAATAATGTATTTTTCTTTTTTAATGCAGTGGAGTATTTGAGTTTGGATAGTAACAATAATTACTAAATTCTGCTTGGAGAAGCAAAATTCCTTTTAACTCTCTGGCAACAACACTGCTGCTCACCACGCTTCTGTTTATTGTTTTGCAGGTTTGATATATTTCTGGTCTGAAGTCCAGGAGAAATTTCTGATTTGATTTCTACTCAGAACTTCAGAACAAGACTTTGAAGTGAAGAGAAATGGCCCCATGCCCCATACTCCCTGATACAGGATGTATCCTCTTTTTTACATGATAACTCCCAGGCTGTCTCGAGAAGCTCCTGCTTCGTGGGGGCATTTGTTCACAATTCATATGAGGTAACACACATTGTATCATAAAAATGAACCTGAATATATGTCCCTTTTTTTCACAGAGTCCCACAAATGGTTTGAGAAGATATATTTTGGGGAATGTTGGTGACAGGTAGCCTAATAACATTATTTTATTTTCTGACAGAGTAATGTTTGTGGAATCTCGGAGGCAGACTCTCAGCTAGTGTAATTTACCATCTCTCCCTTGGATTGCTACTGTTTTATTGCAGCTCCAGGAGCTGGCCTGTGACTCTTGTTCCACCACAATTTTTGTGATCCTTGTGTGTCCAATATATCCTTCTTTTTTTTTAACCAGTCTGAGAAGGAGGAGCAGATTTCCTTTGTGCCATTTCAGAAATACGAAGCAAATCAATCGGCCAGAGCAGGCAGGTTTACAGCAGCTTTATGTTGACAAAAAGGAACAAAGGAGCCAGAAGGTACTACTGAAATGAGATCTATACCTGATAGTGGTAAGACATATTAAGGAATGTATGAATCATAAATATATTTAGATTTGTTCATAAGTCTTTTCTTGGCCCTTTCATAGAGCTGGATTCTGTTTACTTGGTTTTATTCACTGAAATAAAAAAAAAAATAGGGGGGGGGGGGGG
>VWZE01002965.1:39964-104245 GCA_013396675.1 Eubucco bourcierii
GGGAAGTTCTGTTTTCAATTGACACAAGAGCTCTGCTCTCTGCTGTATGATGCAGACTGTTCCCACTCCATTGTCAAAACAGCTGAGAACTCAAGAGTCTGCAGTAATAACCTGGTCATTGTATCTTTGAGTTGTAGTAACGCAATGGTCAACCCTGACAACAGTTTGGTGCAGCTTAAAGATGCTACTTTGAAGATCCTAAAGCACTTGCAGACACTAAGAACTCCTACCAGAAACCCTGCTGTTTTTAAGGACCTTTTCCTTGGATGAAGCCCAATTAGGCTTTGCTCCAGTTCTCAAACCTTACATTTGAGAATGCTGAAAATAGGTATTCTTAGAATCGAAATGCATATGCCACTTTGATAATTTCTTTATCACAGCACTGCTGAAACTCAAACCATTAGGGGAAAAAAAAAAAAAGAAGATAGCAGCAAATATAACTAGTTGCATTGTGGGCAAAAAAAAACATTCTGATCATTCATAATTTATTTTTCACTACACCATTTATCCAATATACCACTCCCTCCAGTCCCCCTGCCTAACCTTCAAAAGAGTGAAGGGAAGAGGATGAGAATGAGTTCACATGCAAATGAACCTCTACATCTTAAAAAGACTGCAGTTACTGAGGTCACAAATCTCTTTTAGTTCCCAAGCAAGATACATCTGCCATCAGCAGCAGTGGGGTTAATAAAAATATGTCCTTCTGTATCTAGTTTATTTTATAGATCTTTGTGCTTTTTCAAAATTTCTGTAATGAGCATGTTGTGCCTGTCAGGGGTTGGTTTCCTCAGTGAAACTTTCACAGTTCACTTTCATCCCCACAGACTCAAAAATTCTTGTCAAAAGCTATAATTACCTCCCAGAGTCAAATCTCCCATTAATCATCTCAGAAAGACTTTTGCTAAGCCTTATCACTCACAGTGCTAAAAATGAGTAGGGACCTCCTGTATCCATGCCACTTCTCTGGACTGCCTTGTCCTGTTCTGGGAAAACTGAGAGTCAACTGAAATAAGCTTTGCTGAAATAACAAGGCTTTCAAATGATAATAGTGTATAATGTGAAGGTAATCCAGACATCTTTCTTCCTCTTTCACTCTTTCCTTTTCATTCATCAAAGGCAGAAAAGCACCTTCCACCCTTTCCAACAATACAGCTATAACAATTAGAGGGGGTATAATGTGTGAAATATTTTCCCCTGTGTCTGTATTTTGCAGAAAAGTCCCAGTCAAAAGGTTAAAAAGAAATTGTAGGGTTTTTTTTTTCTGTTTGTCTATTAAAAAATCAAGGTTAAAAACTGTTATCGAGGTTAAATATTCCAAGGAGGGGAAGTGAGCTTATTTAGAAGGAAAAACAAAACAAAGCCAAAACAAAAACCCCCAAACTGCAGAAAATGCATCTTTAATCAGAGGTGATTCTTCTTTTTCTTTTATTTTTCTTTCCATTCTTTTTTATCTCCATTTTTCACTTTTTTTTCCCCTCACTTAATTAAAAAAAAAAAAAGTTGGAGAAAACAGGGAAGAAATAGTGTTTGCTTAAAATAAAGTTCACAAAGGCTCCAAAAAATGATGAGAAACAAACTTTTTTTTTTTTTTTTTTTTTTTTTTTAAGAAACATGGTTTGCACCTGAAAGCAGTAGTATGTGTTTGTTCCAAAATATCAGGTAGCCTGAATATTCTTTATTTTTGTGGAAAAAAAAAACCCTGAACTAAGTTCCATGGAAGATCTTTTTATTAGAGGCAGTTGTCAGCCTGATTTTTTTTCTCTTTTTTTAGTTTGTGGTGTTTTGTTGTTTTTGTTTTTTTTTTTCCCACTGTATTTGAGACTGCTTTCAACATTCTGGTTGACAAAGTGAAAACTAAGGTGTGGTAAAGGATCAGTAGTAGAACATGTATGATTAGGCTCTAGAATAGGGAAAAAAAACTAACTGCCTATTTATCTAGCATCTGGTCTCTTCTCCAGACATTGTGTGCCATCAAGAGAAGAGCTGAGTTCAGTGTAGACTCCAAATTGATTTGGTGGGTCAGTGTGCTGGTTTGAGGCTAATTGGAATATTTTAATGAAAAAAAATAGATTATAGTCTGTGAAAAGAAAACAGTGGTGATGTCTGCTTCACTCACAGACTTCCTGAGACATACCAAAACAAGGACACAAACATAGATAATGGAGAGAGTCTCTCTCTGGAAGCTGGTGTGTCTTCTCCTTTCTGCTGTATAACCCAACTAACTACTCTGCTCCTAACCCCTCCTTGCCAGTCCTCCAAACTTACCTTGCAGGTAAGGCAGACCCTGGGGTAAGGTATATGGGTGGGAAGAAGGTGGAAGGGTGGTTGGGAGCCCCTCCTAGGGACTCTGGTTACTGCAAGGGATATTGTGTTTCTGTATTGCCTTTAACTTGTATATTTCTGTAAATATTCCTCTATATTGTGTATATATATCTGTTTGTTTATTATGCTAAGCTGTAAATAGAGCTTCAGTCCCTAACTTCCAGCCAGCTGAGTCTAGTCTGGGTGATTTTTCATAGTGAGGGGTGGGAGGGTAACTCCTAAACCATCTCAGTCAATGTGAATAAGTTTGGGTTCAAGGAACCAAGTGGACACATTCCTGGATCTGATCTGTTTGTGCCAATGCTGTTCTGGCATCCTAATAGTTAAGGGCAGCTACAAGTCTCAGTTGTACCCTGTGCAGCTGGACATTGGGCTCAGGAGAGTATGCTTTGGGCAAGAGCTTGTTCCTCAAGAGCCACAATGGTAAATCTTTCTCTAGGTTTTCTATACTGCAATATAACTCGTTATGGAAGACTGCATTGATAACCCAAGTACTCATCCTACCTTCATGGGATTCCTCAGGCAGAGGGTTCTCAATGCTTCAGTTCCCTGAATGTATTTCTAAACTGTTATTTTCTCATAGAACATGTGGGAATTTTAAAGCTTTCAAAGCTTAGTTTGGGACATGTGAATCCTAACGTGAATGATGTAATAGTTGCCTGAATTGCAGGCCTCACCTGAAACTTTGTTCCTAAATCCATCCCTATCACTGGATTTTAAGCATATGACTAATTAGAAAAATAATAAGTTACTTCACTGTCCAAGCCATTTGTAGGTAACTGAGAGGAAAAGGATGCATGAAGGAAGAAAAGAAGGGGATTACATCACGGACCAAGATGGACACTGTAAAAGCTCTGCTAGAGCAGAACTAACTGATTTGCATTTGGATAACCATTTAGGTAAGAATTGTAATGCTAATTGGAAAATTATTATTCATCACAGGTCAAATGCTAGGGAAGATAATGAGAAGGTTGATTAGTGAGTTAAAAGAAATTAGAAGAATGAACCTGCTACAGTTTGTTGTGATTTCTGAAATGAATAGCACATGGGAAATATGCAACTAGAAGTATTTTAGAAATTTATGTGGAAAATTATACCTGTGGAAATGAAAGTGAGTATAAAACAATTTACTAATTTCCTGATAGTAAGTGAAGGGAATTAATAAGCTTTCATTTAGGGAAGAATTATGGATATGATCAGAGATCATAGGTATCAAATTCCAACCATTTACATCAACCTCTGAAATCTGTCTCATTCTGTGTTAAATCCTGCACAAAACACTTTTGATTTTGTCCAGGCTTTTCATCCTACCTATCCAGTTAACTTCCTTGCAATTTGAGTTGTCTTTGTACTCTTCCACTGCCTGATATGGTTTTCAATTTCTGCCTTACTTCAGTGACTGGAAATTTCTGTTTGTTCCTGGTATTTCTCTCTCCATTCCCCAAACCCCTCTGGCGCATTGCACTCTGAGAGCTCCACCTCCATTTTTCAGCGACTCTGGGATCTGAAATCTAATAAAATTGTTTTCTGATCTGTGTTTCTCTTTGCCTGATCTACCAAGACACATTTTCCACTTGAAAGGGTAAACAGATATCCATCTCTAGCACAGAATTTGTACTGACAGCAAGGGAGACTCGTGAGCCTGTAACTACAAACCCTGTAACTCAACTAAGGAAGTTAGGCAGACTGTAGCATTGCTATCAAATTTAATTCTGAAGCAGTTATGCAGATTCTTTTCTATTCTCTGTGTGAATCTTGTCAATATTTTTCTGAGCATTTATGCATTTGTATTTTGTATACTTTCAATGTATTTATTATTTTATAAGTAGGATGCATTTTAAAATACAAAGAAAAGTTTTATAATATGAAGAATAACTACCAAAGGGTTAAGTAATTTAAAACAGCAGGTAAGTGAACTGGTTAGACAGACTGTTGATTGTGAAAAGAAATATTATGGCTAACATAGAAATCTGTATAGAAACTCTAGAGCCATAAAATGGTAAGTTGATTCTAGAATGACACAGAGAGAGCTTACACCTCTGGGGTAGTTAAAATGAAATAACACAGAATCAGCAAATGTTGTTGTACATTGGAGAATCCTATAACAAGGCAGGGTATTTGATTCTGGCAGAGTTTTAATTGCTCAGATGTTGATTTGGATGCCACTCAATACAAAAATGAAGAGGAGGAACACATTTTGAGAGGTATTTCAGGACTGCTTTCTGCCACAGCGTATTGAAGCATTCAGATGGTTAGAGGCTATTTTGGACCACATCCTAGAAAATACAGCAAGTATGATTAATAGGTCCGAAGCAGAGAAACACCCAGGACACTCCAATATTATTACTTTGAAATATTTTTAGGGCTGGTAGATTAAAAGTGAGTATTCTGGACCACAGAAAAGCTAACTTTGAGAAAACATGAAATGCCCTGACACATCTTGGTTAGTATTTTATTGGTCAAAACTTTATTATGCAGAAGGAATCCAGTGGAGACTCTATAAAGTGTTTTAGAAACAGTTGGTATTGCAATTAAAACTCATCCTGCTTCAGTCTTGAGGGAAGAAAAATGCAATAGATGCAAGTTTGTTTAATTGGCAATGTAAAAATAATTATAAACAGAAGGCTTCTTTAGAAATATATACAAAAAGGAAAAAGTGGTGAACTGGGAAATCTCTAAAAATAAGCATAAGCAAGTCAAGAACATGATTACCAGTATTGAATGTTCTAATAAACTAATATTTTCAGCTAATATAGGATCCAACTAATAAAGGGTTTCAACTAATAAAGGATTCCGCTACTCTATTTACAGTAAGTGAAAAATAAAAAAGGGAAAGTGGTCTACTTAAAAGGGAGATTGGGGAACCAAAATAAGTCTAATGAAATAACAGGTCTCAAGAAGAGGTAGGAGATGGCAAGCTGCTTTGGGGCAAAGATTATATTTCTGAATTAAACTAATTATTGACACAGCATTGCATTTAACATATTGGGAGATTTGCACTATCTGGTACAGATGCAGGACAGTAATCTCAGCTCTCTTTTGCAGACAGGGAAGCAGAGGCAGAGATGAGCAGAGTGAATTGGCAGCACTGGTGAAATTTAAATCTTTTCGATTGACAGTTCTCTTCCTCCCTGTTCCCATTCTTATTAGATTGTCAAATTCTGTTTACAGGCTGGGGGAGATAAGAAAATAACTTAGAAAAGAAAAAAAAAAAAAAAAAAAAAAAAAAAGAGGAAGGAAATGAATTCTTCAGTTTTACAAACCTTTCCACACTGGCAGACACTTGACAGCTACAGTGAAGCCAGCCATGGCACAGATTTCCACCTAACTTGAAGAGTTTGCAGAAAAGGGTCTAAGGTTCCTGTAGGGACAGGAACATGTGGAAACATTTGGGACATTTGAGATGGAGAAGATCTGATCACACTCACTAGGGGAGAAACCTTACCAAGTTTCTGTTGTACAAAAAACAACCTGTATGTCTAGGTTGCAAGCAGGCATTCTATTATTCCATCCTTCCTTCCCTGCTCTTGGTGCCATGGTCTAGTCTTGAGGTCTGTGGTATTGGGTTGGACTTGACGATCTTTGAGGTCTCTTCCAACCTTGGTGATACTGTGATAAAGGAAAATTTCTGGTATCTTGATGAAAGGGAAATATAAGAATGGAAATAATTCATAGCTATGAGAACTCAAGAAAATAAAGACAGAAAGAGGTGAAGTCTCCAGGAAATTGCTTTCAAAGTTCCTTGATGAGAGCACTTGAAACTTGCAAACTTGTTATTAGTCTGAGATAAATCTGTGGATAAATCTGTGACATCAGTGACTGAAAAATATTAACAGAATTGTGTAGAGTCATTGATGGAACATGCTATGGTACTTAATTTATTTAAAGATAAGTAACATAAATTGAGTCTGGTATTGCTTAATTCAATTATCATTTCTTCCACCAGGTTTTTATTACATGGTATTGTCTGTATTCAGCATGGGATTAATTGACTTTTTTTTTCTTTTTTTTTTTTTTTTTAATGTATACCATTTTCATCCTTACCAGTGAAGAAGGTAAAAATATTCTGATCCTTTTTCTTTGAAGACTAAGCCTATTCCCACCATTCATGAGACGATGCTTCTAGAAGTATGGTTTGGGCTACCCCCTTCTTATGAGAGAGGCAAGTGAACTGCTCCTCCTATAGGACTCTGCATGGTCACAGCTCAGCCTATTATGTCAGATGCTACTGAAACAAAATACTTTTGGTTTTGGTATGTTTCATCACTTTTGAGAGACAGATTGAAGCTTTCAGGTCAATCACTTTTCTTCAAAGGTAAGTTCTGCGTTTTTGGGTGATGATTTAGTGGCTTTCAAATTACTCGCTTTTAGTTTCTAAAATTAGGTGAAAGGTTGCTATTGAGGGACAACAGTTCTGGATTAAGACCAGCTAAGTGGAAGAGTCCAAACAAATATTTCAAAAAGTAATTCAAATTTTGAGACAGATTTTGCTTATAATCAGTTTGTCATTTGTTTCCAGTCTGCAACTGGGTCAGATCACAGAGATCAGACTCTAAGGTCATCCTATGGAGCCAAACTGTCTTCTCAGCAGTTCAGCAGAGGTCAGCAGACAGGGTCTTTCTTTTTTTTTTCTGATGCCAGGTTACACATGGCAAGTGGAGCAACCCTCCTCGCTGAGCCAGAGAACCTTGTGAGAGCGGTAGGCAAGCTGCAGGAGCACAGGGATCTTTGGTGGAGCAAGGCAGGCTAAGGGGAGTGGTGAATCACCTGGGTGTGCAGAGGCAGTTCATGCAGAAGGTCATGCAGGGGGAGCCAACCATAGTTGCTACCAGTTGAAAACAGTTGTAAAAAGAAATGTGGTAACCCAGACAGAGGTCTGACACAAACATGCAGCTTCCCAAGTCACAGACTGAAAGAAGTGCAAGAGTCTTGCAACAGCAATGAGTGGCAGTTATGAGAACTGCTGTGTCCACAGTCAACAGGTGAATGACCTGCTTAGCCTCGTGGTAGAGCTCTACAAGGAGACTGAAAGGTTGAGGATTATCAGGGAGGCCAAACAGGAGCTAGGCTCTGCCTTCCCCGAAACATAAATGGGGGCACCCATCTGATAGTAGTAAGGACAAGAGGGCCCCTGTATCCTGCTTCTGTCAGACCAGAGGTAGTAAGTCAGGTGAGAGGAATGAATGGAGGCTCGTTCATGTTTGAAGCAGCAGATAACTTCCTTCCTTGCTCAACTCAACCCTCTAGTGCCACTAAAAAAAAACGTGTATGAGGCTCTGGTTGGGAAAGACCAGGCAAACGAGGACGTGCTCTCTACAACTACCTGAAGAGACATTGAGGCAAGGAGGGTCCAGCCTCACCTCCTGGGTGACAAGCAACAGGACTAGAGGAAATGGTTTCAAGCTGCACCAGGTAAGTTCAGGCTGGATGCTAGGAAATACTTCTTCACAGAGAGTTATCAGCCATTGGAACAGTCTGCTTGGGGAAGTGGTGGAGTCACCATCCCTGGAGGTGTTTAAGTAGTGTGTGAACCTGGTGCGCAGGGACATGGTTTAGTATTGACCCTTCAGTGCTGGGTTGAAGGTTGGACTTTGTGGTCTCTTCCTACTGCGCGTTTTCTGGTTTCTATGATTCTGTGATGGATGATAGGAAACTTACACCAAAGGTAAGTGCACACTCAGAAAAGTCTACAAGCCCTACCACAACATCATCCACACAAAATAAGTTATAGTCATAAATTACTCCTTTCTGAGGGGACAGAGGGTTCAATATGTCAGGCAGACCCTTCTCATAGGGGATATGTTGTGTCCCTGCAACCCAGGACAACTCTAGGAAACTTCCTGTCCTTGTGTGGTCCTTAGACTACTACCCATTACTGACCTTCCATATAGGTGAAGAGGAAGTAATGGCTGTTTGTCCAAGAGCAATGAAAAGAGACTTCAAGACCTTTGGATGAGCGGTGAAAGATCCAGTGCACAGATCATCTTTTCTTCTGTTCTTTCAATCACAGACAGTGACACTGGGATGAACAATCAAATCCAGTCCATTAGTATATGGCTCCATCGCTGGTGTCACCACCACAGATTTGGATTCTTTGACTATGATGCAGCCTACACAGCAATAGGGTTGTTGACATTAAACAGGAGATACCTTTCCTGAAGTGGAAAGAGGGTCTTTACTCAGGAGATTGTGGGGCTGACCAATAGGGCTTTAAAGTAGGTGTGAAGGGGCAGGGAGATGATATCATCAGTCTTCCATGTGATAAAATGTGGGGTGACAAACCAGGGTTGATGGGAATGCAAGAGAGCTTGAATCCCAGGTAGAGGAAATCTATCTATCAAGGAAGGGAAGAGAACAACATGGCTGAGCTGGTGTAATGCTGTTCAAGCTAAAAGGCAAGAAGGAGCTACACAGACAATGGAAGAAGGGACAGGTATCCTGGGAGTAGTATAGAGATGCTGTCCAATTGTATAGGGATGAGGTCAGGAAAGCCAGGGCATAGTCAAAGCTGAACTGCTTCTACAGGTACATCAATGAAAAAAGGAAGGTTAAAGAAAACAGATAAGGACAAGGCTGAGGTTCTCAACAACTTTTTTTCCTCAGTCTTCACTGTCAACTTCTCTCCTAACCCCTCCCAATTTAAAAATCCACAAGGTGGGGATAAGGGCCATTAAGTCCCTCCTACTGATTGTGAAGATCAGACTTGCAACTACCTGAGAAGCCTGACCATACATAAGTCTAGGGTACCTGATGAGATGCATCCCAGAGTCCTGAGAGAATTAGCTGATGCAGTTACCAAGCCACTCTCCATAATGCTTGAATAGTCCTGTCAGTCAGTTGATGTTCCTAGTGGCTGGGACTCAATTTTTAAAAGTGTAGAAAGAAGGACCCTGCGAATTACCAACCTGCAATCATCACTTTTGTGCCTGGGAAGATCATGGGGCAGATTCTCTTAGAATCCCTATTAAGGCGCATGGAGACCAGGGAGGTGATCATAGAACGGTAAGGTGGGAAGAGACCTCAAAGACCATCTAGTTCCAACCCCCTGCCATAGGCAGGGACACCTCCCACTAGTACAGGTCACTCAAGGCCTCCTCCAACCTGGCCTTGAACACCTCCAGGGAGGGAGCAGCCACAACCTCCCTGGGCAACCTGTTCCAGTGCCTCACCACCCTCACTGCAAACAACTTCCTCCTAACATCCAGTCTAAATCTCCCCTCTGCCAGTTTAAACCCATTGCCCCTTGTCCTGTCATTGCAAGACCTTGTCAATAGTCCCTCCCCAGCCTTCCTGTAGGCCCCCTTCAGATACTGGAAGGCTACTCTAAGGTCTCCTGGAAGTCTTCTCTTCTGCAGGCTGAAGAGCCCCAACTCTCTCAACCTGTCCTCATAGCAGAGCTGCTGCAACCTATGCTGCTGCTGCAGATCATCTTCGTGGCCCTCCTCTGGACCCACTCCAACACTTCCATGTCCTTCCTGTGCTAGGGGCTCCAGAACTGCACACAGTACTCCAGGTGGGGTCTGACAAGAGCAGAGTAAAGGGGTAGAATCACCTCCCTTGCCCTGCTGGCCATGCTTCTCTTGATGCAGCCCAGGACTCAGTTGCTGTCTGGGCTGCATGTGCACACTGCAGGCTCATGTTGAGCTTTTCATCAACCCAGACCCCAAGGTCCTTTTCCTCAGGGCTGCTCTCAGCCATTCATCACCCAGCCTGTATTTGTGCTTGGGGTTGTGCCTACCCAGATGCAGGACCTTACACTTGGCCTTGTTGAATTTCATGAGGTTGGCAATACTGTTTCATGGAAGGCAAATTCTGCCTGATGAACCTAGCGGCCTTCTATGTGACTACAGCAGTGGACAATAGGTGACCTGTATATGTTATGTGTCTGGACTTCTGCAAGGCCTTTGACATGGTTTGCCTTAACATTCTGCCAAGTTGGAAGGATACAGATTTGATAGGTAAACTGTTCAGTGGATAAGGATATGGCTAAATGGTCACATCCAGATGGTAGTGACCAATGGCTTGAAGTCCAGACTGAGGTTGCTGACAAGTGGTGTCCCTCAGGGGTCTGTACTGGGACCTATGCTGTTTAATGTTTTTATCAATGATATAGACAGTGAGGTTGAATGCACCATCAGCAAGTTTGCAGATGACACCAAGCTGAGTGGTGCTGCCAATGTGCTAGAGGGATGTCATCCATAAGGATATGGACAAGCTGGAGAAGTGGGCCTAGGTGAACCTCATGAGGTTCATCAAGACCAAGTACAGGGTCCTGCACCTGGGCCGGAACTATCCTTGTCAATAGAGGCTTGGGGATAAGAAGATAGAAAGCAGCCCTGCAGAAACGGAATTTTCTGCTGGATGAGAAGCTGGACATGAGCCAACAATGTGCACTTGCAGCCCATAAGTCAAATCACATCCTAGGCTGCACCAAAAGACGTGAGGCCAGCAGATTCAGAGAGATAATTCTGCCACTTTACCCTGCTCAAGATATCAAGGTAATTCTGGGAATACAGGGTGATGAGTCAGTCAGTGATTTCACTTGGAAGAGCAATTCCTTAGTGTTAGAGTCTTGCTTAGCTGCTGAAGACTATACTGAGCAGTGGCTTACCTGCTGAGCTCATCATTCCACTTGCTTTACTGGTTCCATGCCCTGAGTTTGCTCCAGCTGCCTGCACGCATTGACTCCTATTTCTATAGTGTATGGCTCACCAAGGATACAAAAATCCTTTAATGATGACAAATAGCTACCTTACAAAGGCTTCATGACCCAGATAGACACTGCACCTCACTCTGTCGAATCACATCTGGTGTCAGTCGAGTCTCTTACTAAAATCCTTAAGTAGTTGTGTTTTAGCTATGACTATGAATTATTGACTGACACGTTGAACTGGAAAGGTTTCTTGAATCTAATCAAAAAGCAGGAGAGATGTGAAAAAGCTTAGAATACTCAGCCATTCTCATGTTGAAACCCACCTACTAGCATCTTCAGGTTTTGTTAGCATGAGCTACTTCTTTTTCCGTGTGGCTGAAGAACTGCCCAATCATAATACTGCTGATTCTAACACGGTTTACTACCAGTAGCACATTGTATAGAAAGCATATTTTAAAGAATGATTTGCAATAGGATCAGAAGCTTCTGTGTTACTGGTCCAAATGGGTGAATATGGCATCTGACTTATTCAGTTGCAACACCAAAATTACTATTTTTTTATTAGCATCCAGGAAGTTTGCAACATTTTTTGTCTTCAGACAATTTAATAATGGTGAATATGGCTCTGGTATCTCATCCTCCCCAGAGTTTTTTCAAGCTACCACAAGTAGAGACAAGTGCATGTTTGTGTTTCCATGAGGAAACAGATGACAGGCAGTAACAGCTATAGGAAACTGAAGCTGCAAGTGACAAAAAATGGGGTTGTATTGTTTAACAGTGCTTGAATTCCTGACTGCATATAATGGCACTGGAAAAGACATGCAACCTAGGGAGGCACTTTCATAAAGAAATTGGAATCAAAATGCTATTGTTTGCAACACAAGTTACTGCCCAGATTTCAGCTTGTTCACTGTGTTTGGTTTCAGTGACCTTTTCAAACAAAAAAGTAGTACCCTGCTGAAGGCACAGGGCATGATGTCAAGAATAATCTAAAGCGCTAGGAAGAAGATGTTCTTTATGATATATAATAAATAACAGGACTATTCCTGGGAGGCTATATTGTGGATAGTTCTATTTATGATCCAGTAGAAGTCCCTGATATGTATGTTTTTGAGGCCCTTTTTAGAAGAAAGCACTTTTGTAACTAAGGGAAAGTAACTCTTATCAGAAAAGACTAAAAAAAAAAATATAAATGAAGCTTGCTTTTGGGGACTGAACTGTTAGAAGTCAATGAAGAGGAAAATGATTTGGGGGTCCTAGTTGATGGGAGGTTCAGCCAGCATGTGCTTTCATGGCCAGGAGGGGCAATGTCATTTTAAGGTGTACTAGAAAGACTGTGGTTTGTAGGTCAAGACAGGTTCTCCTCCCCCTCTATTCTACCCTAGTGAGGCTGCATCTGGAATACTGTGTCTAGTCCTGGGCCCCTCAGTTTAAGAACGACCTCGGGGAACTGTTTGAGAGTGTCCAACACAGAGCCACAAAAATGATTAAGGGAGTGGAACATCTTCCTTATGAGGAGAGGCTGAGGGAGTTGGGGTTTTTTAGCTTGGAGGACTGAGGGATGCCCTCATTAAAGTTTATAAATATGTAAAGGTGTTCTGGAGCACTCCAAATTCCTTCCTTCTCCCCACCACCGTAAGTTTGAATGGGGAGGAGAAGGTGACGTGAAAACTGCTTTCACCCCTACAGGCTGCAGTCTTGAAGGAGGAACAGCAGCAGGAGCCTTTCCCACAGGTGTGCTGAGCCGTGTGGCAGCCCACGCTGGGAATGGGGCTGGTGCCTGGCTGGGTCTGCGTGCCCAGTGTGAATGGCAAATGGACACTTGGTCTGGAACAGCATCAACAGAGCAAGAGGGAGGCCTGGCTTAGAAGGGTTCCTGCCTTAGAAGAGTTCTACCCTTACGAACCCTCTGCTTTGACAGAGCTTCCATTTGGACCATCCTCACTTTTGGACAGTTCCTACCTTTTTGCACGGCTCTCAGTTTTGCACCATCCCTGTCTTTGGACGTCTCTCCCCACTTTTGCACTGCTCTGTAAAAACTTGCGAGCTTGGTAAGTCCTGGGGTCCTTTTGAGAGAGCTGCTGGTGGCACCCAGACCCAGCTGCTCTCGACGGTACTGCAGCTGATTTCCTGGCTGCTATTCCACACTGGGCAGACCCGAACAGTTTGGCTCTCCCCTGCTGTTGCCAAGGCAGCGTCGCTCCCACGAACCCATGTCTGTGGCAGTTGTGTTTCGAGACACTCCTGATTTTTCCCTCTGCTTTGCACTTCTGCCACCTGGATCCAGACTATTGGATATTGCTTGCAGTGTCAGAAGGCAGCTGAGCCACAGAGAAACCCAATAAGGGATCATCGCCCAATACCTATCTCACCTGGGTGAGTAAAGCCTGATGGTCCCTTAATTCTCTGCTCAGCCTGATTGATAGTGGGGTACAGCTGTGCTTATAGCTTAACCTTTTCCATTTCCTAACTTCCTAAATCTCTAAATTTGTCCATAACATCCTGCTGAAGAATTCATGATTGAATTAGAACCTGTAAATAAATTTAAACTAGTTCTGTATATTATTTGGGGGGCAGGGCTTTCAGGAAAATAAAATAATTCCATTTTTATAATTCCTGAGTCAGCCACATTAATTCCCTGCCTCCATGACAAAGGGTGAGTGCCAGGAGGATGGAACCAGGCTGTTCTCAGTGATGCCCAGTAACAGGACAAAAGGGCAATGGGTGAAAGTTGAGGCATAGGAAGTTCAATGTAAACACAAGGAAGAATCTTTTCACTTTGAGGGTGACAGAACACTGGAACAGGCTGCCCAGGAAGGTTGTGGAGTTGCCCTCTCTGGAGACATTCAAGACCCTCTGGATGAGCTCCAGTGTAATCTAGTGTAAGTGATCTTCTTGTGGCAAGGGGGTTGGACTAGATGATCTTTTGAGGTCCCTTCCAGCCCTTGACATCTGTGATTCTGTGCTATGGTAAGCTCTAAAAAGGGATTCATAGATTTTAAGCTCCTGGCCAGGGGAAGTCATTAAATGCATTGTTTCACTTGAAGCATGTATGTTGTGTTTTGAATTCATTTGGTTTACTTGAAGTTGTACATTTATTTAAGTGCATAGCTGAACTGGGACCTAAGTTCTGTGGGGAAGGGTTTGTAACTTCCTGTTGTTGATATTAATACAGTGCAAATAGTAAGTAGTAGTAATTGTTCTGCTGTTTCACAGGCATTATTAAAATGAAATTTTATGTAGCTTGTTGGCTTCTTTGGCTGAAGACCATATTTTTGCCAATTTGGATTATATGTATTTGCTTTATTCCTTCAAGGTTCTGCAACAATGTTAATAACACATTTCCTTGCAGCTTCTTTTCTTTAAGGAGCATCTCTTATTTAGCAATCACTTAGTGAGAAAATGAAAGGATGATCTAGCAGTAAAAACTAGTAATGGTAAAGACAAACTAAGACATTTTAAAATTACTTGTAGCTGCTTCCTCTAAAGGTAATGTTTGATAGGGTTGGGTTTGCCCTCTGTAAAATGACATTATTTCATGTAACATACCTTACTTATGCAGATCTACATATGAGCATGAAATAGCCAAGAAAATTTGAGGTCTGATACTCAAAATAATAAAACGAACAAACAAAACCCCCAAACAACCCAATGGCTGAAACCCAAAACCACAAAACCAATTTAAAGGAAAAAAAAAAAAAAAGGGCAAACAAACAGCACAAACAAGAAAAAAAAAAAGGAGGGGGGGTGGGGGGAAGGAGTAAAAGAGTCTCTGACATCTTTATCAAACTGGTAACACAAACTAGGTTGCTCTTGTAATATATGACATGCTAATGGTGTTTTGCATGTCCAAGACTGATTAGCATGCAGTTGATCTGACTTAAACAGAGTAGCCTATGAGAAGTGCACTCCAGGATTCCATAATCACATTTATTGCTCATATGCATGCAGTGTGCATCAATTCTGAACTTCATTCATAGTGGGTCTTTGACATCTCACAGTCAGTTCACACATGTATGATGACTACTTGCCCAGGCTTTTGGGTAAAATGCCCTCTTTCAGTGAAATTCAGAAAAAAATGACTAGCCAAGGGCATATATTGAAAGGTTAAATTTGCAAGTTATAGTCATAGTATTTTCTTAGCAAACCCATTAAATCTATGTCCTGAAATTACTTGCCAACCATTCACTGACTATTTTGTTTCCCTGGGGAAAGAGCTTAATGTAAAAAGCAGCAGTATATTTGAAAATAACTAATTATCATCAATTAATAAAACAATTAGCAATTAAATCAAACATGTTAACAGTTTAGTATGGCCAATCCTTCATATACAAGCATGATGTAAGCAAGCATTCTACCTCATATACCTCCTTCTTTGCAGGAGTCACTTAGAGCTGCAGACATTTTTGAAAAGGGAAATTGATATGATATGCCCAAACCTTGGAACATGCACTCATCCAAATATGACACAAACAAAGACTCTCTGAGTAGCTTGCAAATGGAAGGGAAGCAATTTTTGTCACCTGGGAAAAATATTGAGGTGAGAACCATGAGATAAAATTGTGAGCCATTGACAGCCTTAAAAATTACTCTAATTGAGAATGAGACTGTGAGGCACATCTAGCTCTTGCTGGGACCTTGAGAGGACTGGCACTCAATCTTTTAATTCCATATTACGGAGCAAACCTGCAGTGTTTCTGACCTTGTAAAATCAGTTTGAGCCCAGCTGACTTTTAAAGCCTTAAATCAAGATCCCGCCAGAATGAGATGATTCTTGTAAGAATGATAACCCACAGATAAGGCAAAATGAAATCTACTTGGCTCTTGAAATGACTTAGCCTCTGGCAGTGTAAATGTCAATCACATGGCCTTCTGCCAAGGTTAAATCTCAACTTCCCCGTGATTCAACAGCCTGGACACCTTGGCAATAGTTTCCAACACAAATGCCATGGAAAAGCAAGAAATTTCTGTTAACAGCTGGTGTGAGGTGACTTGTAAAAAGCTTTTTAGCTTTACTTGGGATGTAAGGGTTAGAAAAAGAGGAGAAATAAATTGTTTTGGACAGTACTTGGTCTCCAGACATATGGAACCAGAATACTTCTTTGCTAGCTCATATACCTGAAGTGTAGAGCCAAGTCAGAGAGCTTTATCTCCCAACCAAAATTGAAGGATTGACAAATGCTTTAAAATGAACCTATTCATCCACAGTTCCAGATAAACTGTCATTTTTAACTCTTCACCATAAATTCCAGAAATCACATTTCCCTCACTGATATTTTCTTCTGTGTTTCCTCACTGCTCTTGAGTTAGGTGTGTCAGTTTTAAAAATGTGAAAACATGAGAACTTGTGATTTACAAGGAGAGTATATTTATGTGCCACCATTGCTGTTCAGCCCAAGTCTATACAGTACCCTGGTATTTCTAGAACAATTACATCTGTCATTCCTTTCTAAATGTGAGACAGTAACATGCTTTCTTCCTCACGTTCCTGGCCCATAGCTGGAATGCTATAACTAAAAGCCCCTTGCTCTTAAATGAAATGAAATTACACCGCAGAAAAAAAGCTTCTGGCTGGACTCCAAGCTTAATTTCATCGAACTGTGGCATTGTCTTTCATTACAAGTAAAAGCTCAGAGGAACCTAGGACTCATTTTGACACCATGGCACCTAGTTTCAAATGACTTACCTTTATGTGGATAGAAAGACAGGCAATAGAAGTGAGCAATGTGTTTATTGGGAACTTCTAAATTGCTATTCCAGAGGTGAATTTGATACTTCTAGTGGGGCAGAAAGTTTCCATGACAAGGTAAACTGTCAACGCAGGTGATCCAAGTTTATGTTATCTGCATTTGGAGCTCTTTACAAAAGTGGTTAACACCTATTAGCATATCCTGTTATTCCTAAACTCAGTGTGGTTCATTAGTTCTTCATGTGGCTTTTTGCTTTTGCCAGCCATGCTCATCTCAGCACTAAAGGTCCAGGTTCTCCAACACAACCCACTATTCTGCCTCTTCCCTGCTCTACCATACATCTTTTAATCTTTGCAATATTCGTACAAATGGAGTGCTTAATTATTTGAGCCTTTCTTGGGTAACAGCTGGCCAGTGCGGATCTTTATTGTTCCCTGCCATACCTCAGCCAGGCATGTCACAAATGCAACACCTTCCTAGAAATATGCTTCTGCACCATTTCCTTCCTCCCCTGTAATTTCATGCTGGTGCTCTGCAGAGTGTATTTCCCAGTGAATGCTTTTAGATTTTTTTTGCTGCTCTGCTTCCACCTTGCTGAATCTGTCCTAAGCAGATCAAATCTGGTAGATAACTGATGTTATAGAAAGAGCTCTGCTGGAGTTTTCTGAGAGGCAGAATGTAGTGCAGATCTGTACAAAAATAGAAAATCTGCAAGGCAGTTTTGCTCAGTTCAAAAAACATTTTGTCTGTAATGTCTTTTTAAGTATCTGTACAAAGAATTCTGTTGGGCCATTTGATCTGGGATGAAAAGTAACAGAGATGGTATGGATCAGTGAATTTCCTCTCTTTAGGAATGTATGACTGAGAACCCTCCACAAAACACTCTTTATGTTTTGTTTTTCCAGATATCAATACACTGTTGTGTTTGTTGTTTCCCTGTTCAAAGCAGAAGATGAGTTTGCCCTTTGTTTTCCAGGGTTTGAAATATGCGTGATGCCTTCTGGAATAAAGAAAAACTGTGCAAGTTTATTGATGTCTATTAAACTTGAGCCTTTCAATTGTGGGAATACTTCCACCACTGTCATGGAATCAGAGTGAAATCTGCTTTAGAAGGTCAGTTCTTTGCTTTGTATCATTTGTGCAAATCTTTGTTCCAGTCGTCACCAAAGGCATTAAAACTTAGGGAAAAAAAAACATATCCAGATCCAAAGACATATTAAAGATAAGAAAAAGCACCTGATTTGCTCAAAAGATAATTGAATATGTGCTAAAAAGAATTAGATAAGTTTTATGAAAGTAAATCAACACCTTTCTAATTCTTGGAAGAACTGTGAGTTTGTATTTGTGCTAGTAAACTGAACGTGAACAGGAGGGCTTCTGCATGTGGATGCCACCTTTCAGAGAAGAATCCAAGCATTTGCTTGTAGGACGCCTCCTACATCACATAAAGACTGGCTGCATGCAAATTGGCTACCAATACTGGATCTGGGAGGGCTTAGTTCCTCAGCTCTACCTGAGATTTGCTTGGAAAATAATAAAGGAAGCACTGACAAAAGGTAAATTCCATATTACAGCCCCCAAACCATGTTTTCTTTTGAGAATCACCTATCTCTATCTCTCTCTCTCTCTCTCATCTCTATCTCTGTCATCTCTATTTCTATCTCTGTCTCTGTCGTCTCTATCACCTCTCTTTCATCTCTATCTCTATCACTGTCATCTCTATCTCTATCATCCCTATCTCTATCATCTCTATCCTCTCTCTCTCACTCTCTCTCTCTCATCTATCTGTATCATCCCTATCTCTCTCATCTCTATCTCTAGATCTCTATCATATCTCTCTCTCTCTCTCTCTCTATCACCTCTCTCTCTCTCATCTCTCTATATCTCTATCTCTCTATGTCTATAACCTATTTGTTTGTCTATATATATATATACATATATGTATATAATCTCCTCTTTGGATCCAATTGGTAAAAAAAAGTTACCACTTGTATTCTGCCACTAAAACACTTAAACTTCTCTCTTGATAGGGAAGATCATTCTTCCCATGAAAACAAGACCTTTAGCCTTTGGAAAAAAGCAATTTTCCCTATCTAATTTAAACATAAATAAACTGACCATAAAATATGGATGGACAAAGTATCTTTCCAGAATTCCTCATATAAATTACACAAAGCGGGAATGAATCTCCCACAGGTTTTATGGAGAAAAATCATCTTCAAAGTGATATTTTCAGTGTTTGCTTCCTTATCTGTTATCAGATAGTGTATGCAATGTGTGTGCAGAATTAGTATTTGTTATTTTATTTCCTACTATAGATGCTGGCACTGAGTTAGGTCAGCTCAGCCAACTTGTAAATCTTGAGTTGCATGAAGCTTATGAACTGCTCAAGCGCAACTTCTTCAGTTGCTGTGCTTCAGTTAACCCCTTTCAGAGCTCATCTCTTTGGTCTCTGAAGTATGTGAGATGTGCTAAATGACCCTTCTTTGACAAGAATTCCACATGGCTACAGTGGTTGTCTGTGTCTTGTTGGGTCATAAGGTGGCTTGGTAAAGAGAATAGTTACACACAGAGAAGTTTTTTATCCCTACACAAGCATATGAGATACTGACATTGTACATTTTCTCTACCTCTTCCTTCAGGCAATAGAATATTGAGAACTAGATAGAAGGTGCACAGGGTGGACATGATCTCCAAAACATTATTTATCTTCTTTCTAAGGATAGGTGCTCTACATTTTAATGTGGGCTGGGGTTTATGGTTGAAAAAACTGGACTTTAAAAACATAGAATTAACTTTTTTATATTTCCCTTTGACTATTTTTTACTCTTTCCATATTAGTAAAAATACAATTACAACAGTTATTGGAATGCATCCATTTTTAAACACTAGTTATTTCAGTAAATTGGAAATACTGATCATATGTCAGTTTCAACAAAGAACACAAATACAAGAAATTAGCATTACTTCAGTTTCAAACACTTTGAACTAAAAAAGGTTTTTTAGAAAAGAAAATATATTTATTCTTTAACATTATTTCTAAATACAGAAAGCAATGAAACACTTATCAGCACTCCTGGGAATAATGTCTGTGTGCTGGTTTGAGGCTAATTGGAATATTTTAATAGAGAAAATTAGTATTACAGGCTGTAAAAAGGAAACAATGGTGATGTATACTTCACTCATAGGCTTGCTGAGATTTTTAAGAATAAGTACTCAAAACATAGATAAGTCAGTCTCTTGGGCACAGCCTCTTGGGCAGTCTAGCTTCTGGTTTCTCCCCTCTGCTGAATAACCTCACTAACCATTTTCCTTCTAACCCCCCTGACCGATCCTCCAAACTCACCTTGTGCATAAGACAAACCTTGGGGTAGGGTATAGAGGTGGGGAGAAGGTGGAAGGGTGGTTGGGAGCCCCTCCTGGGGACTCTGATTTCTGGGAGGGGTGTTGTGTAGCTGTATTACCTTTAACTTGTATATTTCTGTAACTATTCCTGTCTATAGTGTATATCTCTGCTTGTACATTGTGCTAAGCTGTAAATAGAGCTTCATTACTTAACTTTCAGCCAGCTGAGTTCTAGTCTGGGTCATTTTACAAAGTGTGGGGGGCGGAGAACTCCTGAACCATCACAGTCTGCAGCTGAATTAATCATATTTTCAAGTGGTTTCCTGAAATTCAGTGTAAATGATCCTTTTCTTAATATCATTTTATTCCTCCTACGTGTCTTCAATCTACTTGTGAAGTATTTATCACAAAGCTTCAGATACAACCATTACTAGGTCTCTTTCTAAATTATTAAAAAACATGCTCTGTGCACTTCAAATCTTCTATTAGAGCCTGGTTATGGTTGGCTGTGTTTGGTTTAGATTAGAACCTAAAAGACAAACTGGGGATTGAATAAGTGGAGAGCAGCTGTGAAATTCTGTAAAAAAATATAATTTCTCAATTTTTCTTCCTTAAAATTTGGAAAGAAGTTATTTTTAAGCTCTTAGGCCAGTGTTCACATATAAAACATTAAATTACCCTCAAGCAAATGATGACAGTAAAGTACTGTGGACATCTATCAATTACATTGCAGATGTTTTAGTAAAAACTAGGTAATTGTGCATTCTGAGGAGTTCTTAAATCTGAGTGACATTCAAGATTTCATACTATAAGATCCAAATATCTTAATGACTCCATTTTTTTCCCCCCTCAACTCAAAATATTTTGCATCCAGACGCAATAATTCACGGCAAAGAATCGTTTATCTTGAGGCACCAAGAACATCATTAAAAAAAGTCTCACAGAATTAGGAAACCAGGAAGCTGAGTCTCAGCTGTTAATCCATTGAAAGTAAGATCCCAGTAGAAATTATGGCCAAAATGTCCCATGAGTTCATTTAGAGTGAAAACCTTGGAAACTGATGAAGTGTACAGATTTTCTGTCACTGAGACTAAACATTTTGGGAACGCTCAAGTTTAGAGACCACTACTAAAGAAAATAGTTAAATAATGGAGATGGTTCCAATAAGAATAAAGAAAATGGTTAAAGAAAATTGATTGTTTGGATATATTCAACATGATCTCTCTAGTTTAGCAAACAGATATTTAACCTCCTCTTCATTAAGTGAGGAACAAATATTTGGTAAAGAACTCTCCAGACTATCTGACAAGACATGGACAACATCTTGTGTCTGGAATATGTGGATGACAATTTGTCACTTGAATAACATGTACTGTTTGGTATTCCCTAATAATTTCTACAGGGAATTTAAGCAGTATAAGTTTGTTCATATTTATACTATTCAACTGAAAGTAGAAATTGAACCAGTCCATTGTATTGATTTGCAGATAGATGTAATCCTAGATCATTAATTAGAAAACTTTAAACATCTAATACTATCAGTTTCTGTGGTGGTCATACTTTAAAATAGGAGTAAAGTAGAAAAAAGAACAAAAAATGGAAACAATGTGCTTCCCTTTCCACTATTTTTAACAGGACATTTATCATGGCAGGACAATTTTTTACCTTTCAGCTTTTCATAGGAGTGTTTTGTAGCATTTTTAACTCTTTATCCCTCTCCTCTCTCCATATCCCTCTCCCTCTTATTTTTTTCTCTTTTTTTTTTTTTTTTTTTTTTTTTTTTTTTTTTTGGTAATTATAAATATTAATAAGAACTCAGTTGTACTCAGCAGTCTCAGCAGAAAAACTTGCCTATAGGATTTTGCGGAATGATTGCTACAAAAATGCTCAAAGGAATGTGAGAAAAGAATAACATTCCATAGGCACGAGTGATGCTGTGCTTAAGCCTCAAACATTGTAGTGCATCACTCTGATAAAGCCTCAAACATTGTAGTGCATCACTCTGATAACAAAGACATTTAGAAATATTGATATAGAGAGAGATATATTGTGGTGCATTTAGAGTTTGTTTTCAAATGTACTTCAAGAAATCAAAATGTAGTGGTTGCTCAAAAGAAGAGTGAAAAGTCTCCATATCATTCATATTGCATATAAAGCAAATGCCATTATGAAAACTTCATTAATATGTAAATTGCAACATTTTGATTAGCACTTACAGACCCTTTTTGTTAAGAAAAGAGATGGAAGGAGCTAACCAGATTGCAATAATTTACATAATAACTCAGTGGTGGCAATGCCACTGAGAACCTAAGGAAGACTATAATGTCTTTCTTAACAGCTTACCACAGTATCAAAACATACTGAAGAAAGGTATGAAAATACTTTCCTTTAAACTGGTAAACTCTTTTGGGGAGTAGTGGGAAATATTAAAGATAAACTGGAGCTTATTTTAGAATAATAGGGTACACCTTTGCTTGACAAAGAAAATACTTGGAAGCAAAATGAAATCTACATTTAGAAAAGTTGGCTAAAATATAGGAGTATAAAATGCACCGATCATGTACAAAGTATATTTACATATATTTAGAACTCAACAACAATACAAGGACCCCCTTGTACAATAATTCAGCAAATCTAGTATGTTATAATTTTTCCTGTTTCTTATGCCTCAGATATTCAGAGCCCTCAGTTATTGAAGTCTATCCTTAAGTATTAACATCTTTAGTTCTTTTATTACTGCCCATTTAAGATAACCTAAATGGAGCTCCATAGCAGCTGTGTTTGCTTGGCTTTTTGGGTCACTGACTTTCAAGAGGCAGTGGAGCACCTACAGCTGCTTTAAAACAGAGTAGCTTTTTCAGTAACAACCCAGAAGAGATGTCTAGTAGCAGAAGAAAGAGAAAGAAAATAGTGCAGATTCTGGGGACTCTTATACACTCTCCAAAGTTCAGAGATCTCAAGGCAAAACACAAAAATAAGAAAAGAAAAGAAGATACCTGAAAAGCAAAGTTCAACAGCTCTGCTTGGGGCTACTTTAAAGTATATTACAAGAATCATATTAGATTTATTAGAAAAAATAACTCTGATCTTTTAAAGTCAGTGAGCTAGGTGGTATATTCCGTTTGTTACAATTCCACAGGGAGGTTTTTTTCCCCCCCAGCTGATTTCTATAGAAAGGGCTTCATTATGATGTAACTAAAGCAAATATTGGTCTGAGAGTTAAGAATAACAATACAACTTTTTGCCATTAAAAAGATATTCTGTTACACCGGCAAAGAGTTTCTCTGAAGCAGTGTGCCCACAGGGAACTTCAGAATAGGAATGGATAAACCTGCAGAGAATTTTTTTTTATTATTTGGTTTTGTTAAACCTTTAAACCATTTATAGACATGTATAATATTTTAGAGCCCATTGTAAGAAGCACTTGTCAAACTTTTGTCAAACTTTTAAAAGATAGGATAAAGTTTTTTAGAAAAATACCTAAAATAGCTGGTTATGCTTATAGGAAGGAATGGACTTTCAGTTGGCAATCATCAGCCTTGCTCCACTGAAATCAGTAACCTTACAGTGACTGTCTGGTGTTTCAGGCATTTGCAGAAAGGACTACCACAGAAACATAACTCTACTTCAAATCAGTCACTTTTTTTTTTTTTTTTTTTTTAGTTGATGGGAGAAGACTGATTTGCAACAGGTCTGGCATATAAGATGCATGTCAGTCAGTATTCATGAAGAAATTACCTAAAATATTCCTAGATGGAATTACTGGGCACTATTAAGCTTTTAAGACTAGTAAACTTTGACTTGTTTCTGTATCATTAGTGCTTGTGAGATGAACTCCTAACTCTAACTAGATGAACGCTAAGTCTGCATGAGTGGATTCTTTTCAGTTGATAATGCTGACACTTTTTTCAGTTTATGCATGTTAAGCATGTTGCATTTTCAGTCCTATTAACAGTTATGAACTGTTATATAATAAACGAGTCTTGATAATTGGCAATTTTCCTCCAGGAATCATAGAATCAACCAGGTTGGAAGAGACCTTCAAGATCCAGTCCAACCTACCACCCAGCCCTAGCCAATCAATTAGACCATGACACTAAGTGCCTCATCAAATCTTTGCTTGAACACCTCCAGGGATGGCAACTCCACCACCTCCCTGGGCAGCCCATTCCAATGCAAATCACTCTCTCTGTGAAGAACTTCCTCCTAATATCCAGCCTATACCTCCCTTGCACAACTTGAGACTGTGTTCCCTTCTCCTTCTGTTGCTGGTTGCCTGAGAGAAGAGACTGACCCACACCTGGCTACAACCTCCTTTCAGGTAGTTGTAGACAGCAATGAAGTCACCGCTGAGCCTCCTCTTCTCCAGGCTAAACACCACCAGCTCTCTCAGCCTCTCTTCATAGGGCTGTGCTCCAGGCCCCTCACCAACTTTGCTGCCCTTATGGATAATGCAGATGGTCAGTGAGACTGATCACAGCAATGATGAACTGAAATAAACCACAGTAATCTGAATTGACAGTGTAAATTCAACCAACATGCCTACTACCTGTCATCCAGAGGGATCTGAGACACGCATATGATGTAAGTATTGTGAGAATAGATTAAATGTGCTTAGCGAGCCCTTAATTTCTAATTTCATGTACATCTGTATAATTATATTTGATAAGAAAATTCATTACCATCTCACCAATGAATGTCCTGAATTTCAACCAGTATTCAGCCAACTTTATTTTCTGTTATTGAACCATTTGATTGATTCCCTTTACCCTCCTCACTCCACAATACTGATAGGTTTACAGCAAGCCAGGTATAATCATAGAATCATAGAATGGTAAGGTTGGAGGGACCTCAAAGATCATCTAGTTCCAACCCCCTGCCATAGGCAGGGACACATCCCACTAGTACAGCTCACTCAAGGCCTCCTCCAACCTGGCCTTGAACCCCTCCAGGGATGAAGCAGCCACAACCTCCCTGGGTAACCTGTGCCAGTGCCTCACCACCCTCACTGCAAAGAACTTCCTCCTAACATCCAGTCTAAATCTTCCCTCCGCCAGTTTAAACCGGCTGCCCCTTGTTCTGTCACTGCAAGACCTTGTAAATAGTCCCTCCCCAGCCTTCCTGTAGGCCCCCTTCAGATACTGGAAGACTACTCTAAGGTGTCCTCAAAGCCTTCTCTTCTCCAGGCTGCAGAGTCCCAACTCTCTCAGCCTGTCCTCATAGCAGAGCTATTCCAGGCATCTTAGCATCTTCGTGGCCTCATCTGGACTTGCTCTGAGTCTTAATTGTTTCTTTTCCAATGTTGGAAGTTCTCCTCGATCCTCTATTTTGATTGTGAAACTTGAAGAGCCCTAGCTATATTAATTGTAGGGTTGTTCCCTATATAAATGTAATACTGATTATGCTGTTGAAATATTACTTTCAACAGCTCAAGCCACTGTTGTACCATCCAGTCTTTTTAAATGAAGAATGATGCTCACATGAATCATATCATAAAATTATAGAATGGTAAGGTTGGAAGGGACCTCAAAGATCATCTAGTTCCAACCCCCTGCCATAGGCAGGGTCACTTCCCACTAGAACAGGTTACTCAAGGCCTCATCCAACCTGACCTTGAACACCTCCAGGGAGGGAGCAGCCGCAACCTCCCTGGGCAACCTGTGCCAGTGTCTCACCACACTCACTGCAAATAACTTCCTCTTAACACTCCCCTCTACCAGTTCAAACCCATTGCCCCTTGTCCTGTCATTGCAAGACCTTGTAAATAATCCCTCCCCAACCTTCCTGTAGGTGCCCTTCAGATACTGGAAGGCTACAAATTGTGGCAACCAACACTCAAAAAACTTCAATGTGTGCGAAGCAACTTAAAGCAATAACTGTGGCCTTGGACACACAGGTAATCATTCACTTGGACTACAAAGTAATCACTTTGTCCAAGACGAGAGAAAAATAGGTTGGAGCAACAATTTGTTCCTAAAAAAAAAAAAAAAATTAAAAAAAAATTTGAATCAGTTAATGAATTTGCAGTAACTATCTGATTTATTTGTGTAATAACATGACTGACAATTCACAACCTTTTCCAATAAATCTTAAAGCCGTGATTTGCTGCGACCATAAACTATTTATTTTCTAAAGATGACCTTTAATCCCTCTGATGATTGATTAATCAGTATATCATAAATAGAGTTGTGAGAGGTGAAGAAAGATTTGCTTGGTTATGACCAATCTTCTGTTCCTAAAGAGCTCTGCAGGCGTGTCCAGCACACAGAAAGCTTCATTAAAGATGACAGAGAAGTGAAAGCGGCATGCGAAGTAGCATTGAAAGAATGACAAAAACCAGGATTGCTTAATAACCACTCAAAAAAGGTAGGGTGAACGAAAATAATCCTTCAGTCATTAAAGAACTAGCCTGTTGATTTACTACACATCCTAATTAAAACAGAATGGGTGATTAACTCCCCTGGACAGAAGAAAGAATGATCTGTGGCTGTGATTTCAACATCCTTATAACCTTCCCCACTCTAGGATGTTGTAGTGTGTAATTTAGCCTACTCGGTAAATACTGCTTTTAACTGTTCTATGCAATGACTATGAAGAGAGAGATATTACCAGGACTTCTCCCACTTGTCTGCTTCTCCACTTCTGCTCCCTAGCCATGCACTTGGAGGAGTGAATAGCAGGTTAAGTATTGCTTATCCTTCTGACTGTTCAGCTAGATCTGAAGAATCTTTCTCTAAGCTCTGGTGACAGGGTTTGTCGCTGTTTTCCCTTTCCCCACATCTAGCTCTCCCCTATCAGGATCACACTTCTGCTGTCTCTCTTGAGCATAGTGTGGCCATCAAGTTTGCAGTAAGCTGCTCCATAAAGAAAGAAAGGGAATGCTTTGGTGGGCAGAAGAAGGTGGAAAAAAGTTTGGTTTTCCACTCAGCAACAATTCATGTACCTGTCAGTTGGATGGTGTGTGTGTGTGTGTGTGTGTGTGTGTGTGTGTGCGCCATAGAACTTCTAAAATGCTGATTTACTGTGGATCCTTCTTGGTTGCATATCCCTTGTGCATATGGTACACAGACAACTTGGTTAGCATGCCAATATGGGTACCTATGACCTGCACATGTAAAAGAGGAGAAGGGAAGAAGAAAAAAGCTCTGGAGAGATGTGTGATTTTTTAAAAGGACTTATGCTGGAATAAAAAATGCAAGTGGCTTATCCAAAGTCTGTGGCCCATTTAATTTTTTTGTTTTGTTTTGTTTTGTTTTGTTTTGTCAAAAGTTGTTTGCTCACTTCCAAACTTTATGCTATAAATTTGTTCATTATGCACTACTAATATTGCCATCTGGCTTTCACTTGCTTTGCACAGATGTGAATGGTTGTTCCAGAAGTGACATGGTAAGGAATCAGGATCATAGTACATTAAAATGCTACTTGTGAGTGATAGCTGAGGAAACCTTGGTGACAGCTGGAGTGATGGGCTGTGAGGGCACTTTCTTATTCCTGGATTGCAATTCCTTTACTTGTATGAGTCATGCAAGTCCTAGATTTCATAATTCTTCTACCCCTAAGGCACTGTCTATAAATGAATAGTCTCTAGAAACAGTACAGTTGAAAGTCCTCCTAGAATGTAGGGAGAAAGAATTTAAGCTGTTAAACTGAGAAACGGCATGGTCAGAATAAGGGCTGATACCTTAAATGAAAGCAGGGCACAGAGGGGCAACAAAACCCAAACCAACCTGCCCCATGTATTTCTCTTTCTCAAAAAGCCCAGCAAGCCATTTAGACCTTTGCAACATCAGCATCCAATCTGTGGGGTGTCTGATAATTTTCCTTCCCAAGCTTAATGATGTTTCTCCTACTAGGCTTTCTGCTGGCTTTAAAGAGACTTATTTAGTAGCATTTAAGTCCCAAATGAATGGTTCTCTGCAGCTTTAATCATGCATGTCTTAGAAAGTAGTTCTACCAAGGGGTTTGTTGGATTGGGTGCTCTGTTAGAGGCTACATAAAGTGACAGTACTATTTTTCTGTTCATGGTTTCCACAGGCATTTTGAATCTGAGTTTTTCACCAATATATATTATTCAGGAAAACCATAAATATCTCTCACTCACAGAACTTTGGATTGAAAGGGAATGCAGAAGTTTTAGTAAAAGTCACAGATGGTTTGGTTGTTATGAATGGTGATGTTGTCATATTTATGTTAAAAAAAAAATCCTCCACAACAGGTGTGTACTGTTTTGTGATTTTCTTGTGCTGATAGACTCAATCTGATCTGGAAAAAAAGTGTATCTCACGCTTTGGCTTGAAAAAATTCAATACCTGAAACCCAGGAGTGCAAGCAGGTCTGTCCTGAAATCAAGTGATTTTTACAACCTCACTTCCTCTCCATCAGAGCTTATGTTTCCACCATATAATTAGCTCTAGATTTCTCCTCACTTAGCCTGTATTTTTGGTGAAAAGAAATAATATTATTGTCAGTCCCATCAAACAGACATTGCCACAGGTTCAACAATGCAACAGAGCAAAGCATTAAGAGATGACGGAAGTGCTTTACTTGGAAGCTTAGGAGGAGGGAGTTTTCAAGTCATTGGGATTTTTTAATGCATATATTAAGTTGGCTGGCAGAACATTTCAAGAGGCATGCCAAGCCAGCCAATAGGCCTAGCCTACAACCTTTAATCTTATGGAGCTGAACTCTATTATTTACCATTAAAATTAGATGTTACTGAGTTGTAAAAGATATCTTCAGCAGACACATTTTTATTATTGAAGAAGTTTAGGTAAACAGAAACTGAGCCCTAAATCTTATTTTGTGGACTATGGGACTGCTGTGCTTTGTGGTCGAAGCTGGCGTTTTAAACATGAATTACAAAAGCTTTTAGAAGCCACACACTAATTGATGTCTCAGCAGTTCTGCTGAATCACGGTAAGAACAGAGGCTGCCATGGGAAAAAAATAATGGTTGGAATAACCATTTACCTAACACAATGGGTTGGGTTATTCCTTGCATAATGACTGACACCAGTTAGCGGATCCATGTTGTGCATCTCCATGAAGTATTTTAATTAACTGTTCTGAAGAACCAAGAAAAAGAGTAAGGGACAAATCTTCCCAAAGGCCTTTAATAAAAGCCAACTGAAAAATGCATGATGGGTTATGAAATATCTTTATGTCTGTGCTCCAGCACAGGTGTTTGAATAAAAACACAATGCATTATGATGTTCTCTGTATTTGTAAGAGTCAACAGAAAAAAAACAAACCGAAACAAAAAAGTCAGAAACCACAACAAAACCTGTTTTGACAAAGTCATTTAAGTTAGGATATTGTAGTTGTGTGAAACTGCTCTCTTTAACTTGGAATGTTTAACATAAATCTGAATATAATAATCTTCTGCATCATGCAGGTGTGGTTTCAGGTGCCTCTAGCACTGAATTAGAGACCCTGGGTTCAGGATTCCAGTAATAGTCTTTTTTTTTTTTCAATTTAATAATACTATTTAAGCACACTAGACAGTAAAATGAATTTAATAATTTGAATAATATTCCTCTCTTCCTGAAGGTACAGGCAGAATAGGCAATTAGATATATGGATCATGTTTGCTTTATGAACTTTTCAGGAAAAGCACTTGGTGTTTCTCCCTATTTTGCCTCAGGACATGCTATTTCAACGATGGTACAGGTAAAGGCACCATTTAAAAAAGAGGATCTCTTTAGTGTTCTGCTTTGTAAATGTGCCTCACTGTAATAATGACGTGCACTCAAAGATACTTCATCTCCCCAAGCACGACCCTTCACTTCTTCGTGGCTTAAAATGGTTGTGTCCCTGCCCAAGTCCATAACACAATGAACAAAGTCTTTTATGGTTTTGTCTGGTTCTGGTGCATATCTCCTGCAGCTCAGGTAGCTTTGAGCTGCTGTATGGGTGCATGCATGTAGTTGTTGCTCTGCGACCACGGTGACTGTCTCTGTATTCCTGTTTAAAAATGGAAAGCACACACACGGGTTTTCCTTCCTCAGAACTATAATCCATGGAGCAATATTTGGGAGAATCCTTCTCTGATTTACAGTTTGCTTTTTCTAGGATTGGCTTTCCTCTCTGCAACCAGGCTGCTCACTCAGTGGGTGGAGGACTAGAATGTAGGAAGCTGATGGGACTGTCTTGTATTGCATGGGGTTTCAGGTTGGGAGAACTGCCTTTCTCAGTAGGACTGAGTCCAAATAAACATCTTCTGGCTGAACCCTCAGAATGGACTGCATGGACAAGCTCAATTGTTCCCTACCTGAGGTGACCAGCAGGACTCTAGCTGTTAGCAGCTCAAATTCTTTGGAGGCATGGTCCATTAATTTAAAGTCCTCCCACGATCATGGCTCTGGAATATCATGAAAGGAAGGTAGAGGGAATTTGATTTCAGACACTTGCTCACAATCTCCGCAGACTGTCCTGGTAGGGTATAAATCCTGCCAGGCTGGTTTAACTCTTGCTCTCCTCCTGTCACAGGCCTGGGAGTTGTAGTAGATTGAGCAAAACAAAACCTTGAGGCTAGGAGCTTAGCATCACATGTTAGATACCTGGTGCAACCTCTCAGTGTGCCTGTGTGGTCATACAGGGCACGAAGCTTTGAATTCATTGGGCAGAACAATGATGCTAGTGCCTATTGGCCAGTTTAATTTTCAAGGTGATTCAGAAGCCGCAATGCCTTTCCTGACAGCCTTGTCCACATAGATCGCCTTTCCTGCAAACCTTTCCTGACTGCATCATCTTTCTGCAGTACCCCATTCATGGCTTGTTAACTGGGAATCTTTGTGGCCACCTGTTTGCAGCCTACACTGGCGGCTCAGCAGCAGCTCAGCTCTTCTCTCCTTCCCTCTACCTGGAATATTTTGTATTTTACTGCAGGATCATTATGGTGAATTTTGGAAGCCTCCTTGTACAGGAAACTTACTCAGGGACCAAGGTGCCTTGAGTATATCTGCTAGAATTGATGCTAAGACTCTGTAGCAGAGTTAGAATTTTTCCTGGTTTTGAGTTCCTATTTTTCCAAGTTCTAATTGTTTAAACTGTTTAATTCTATGTTCATAAATATCCTTTGTGCATCTATTTCCTGTTGACTGAAAATCCAAAGAATCTCAGGGAATTTTCCCCAAAATTTGAATATTAATAATAAAAATTAATATTCATACAGAAATTAATGATCATAATTCATAGCCTATTATTAAGATCACATCACAGACCCCATCAGGGCTGCACAATTTAGGACCCTCAGGAAGGGTGGTAACAGAATCGGTATCTGATTTCTCTGATGCTCTTAAGGAGGCACTAATTTTTTTTTTTGCTCCTTAAAGGCAGCACTAGATTCTCAAATTTGTAGCATGTAATTTCTGCTTCTGTGCCTCCAATTTTTCTAAATCTCTTTCAAAGGGATTACCTTTTTTCTTTCAGACTCTCTATGGTGTCCATCATTGCTTTAAATTCATCCTATACTTGAATTATGCAGGATCCCATCATGATAGCCCTTTCCGTGCCCATCACGGCTGCATCGATGCATTGCTCGACCACATGCTTGGCCAATTGCTCAACAATTTTGTCAGAGACTGTCAAATTTTCTACAGCTCATTTTATATCTGAGTTTTTTTATTATATATCCTATTCTGTGAAGATGCTTTCCTATTGAATACCCTGCTCACTGTGCCATATCTGATGTAGTTGCTATTAAATTATTAATAAGGAAAATATTAATAAATATGTAATACTTTATTACTATTTTTTAAAATATCCAAAACTTATTTGCAGTCAATATATGCAGAGGTTCAGATATTTGGTTGGAAAAAGCTAGCTCTGCAGAAATATATATATAGATCACAGTATCACCAGGGTTGGAAGAGACCTCAAAGATCATCAAGTCCAACCCATCACCACAGACCTCAAGACTAGACCATGGCACCAAGTGCCACGTCCAAACGCGCCTTGAACACCTCCAGGGACGGTGACTCCACCACCTCCCTGGGCAGCCCATTCCAGTAGCCAGTGACTCTCTCAGTGAAGAACTTTCTCCTTACCTCCAGCCTAAACTTCCTCTGGCACAGCTTGAGACTGTGTCCTCTTGTTCTGGTGCTGGTTGCCTGAGAGAAGGTGGTAACCTCCCCCTGGTTACAACCACCCTTCAGTTAGTTGTAGGCAGCAATAAGGTCCCCCCTGAGCCTCCTCTTCTCTAGACTAAACAATCCCAGCTCCCAGATGTAACTGGGTGTCCTGGTAGGGCATAAATCCTGTCAGGCTGGTTTAACCCTTGCTGTCCTCCTCCTGTTGCGGGTCCAGGAGTTGTAGTAGATTGAGCAAACAATGAAGTAGCAAAGCCTAGAGGGCTGGGAACTTAGCACCACGTGTCAGGTGTCTGGTGCCGCCCCTCAATGTGCCTGTGTGGTCACACGAGGCACAAAGCTTTGAATTCATTGTGCAGAACAATGATGCTAGTGGCTATCAGCCATTTTAATTTTCAAAATGATCTATTTAATGGGAGGGTGATTCTGAAACCACAACACCTTTCTGAGTTGTCTTTCTGCACTGACCACCTTTTCTGCCTTTCCGCATCCACCCTCCACCAGGAGCAGTTACCCCATTTGCAGCTCAGTAACTGGGAATCTAGGTGCCCACCTGTTTGCAGCTTATACTGGTGGCTCAGCAGCAACTCAGCTCTTCTCTCCTTCCCTCTACCTGAGATATTTTGTATTTTACTGCAGAATCATTATGGTGAGTTTTGGAAGCCTCCTTGTACAAGAAACTTACTCAGGGACCAAGGCATTGTAAGTACATATGCTAGGGTTAATTGTAAGGCTCGGTAAGTATAGTAAGAATTTTTCCTGGTTTTGTGTCCCTGTTTTTCTGAGTTCTGATTGTTTAAACTGTCTAATTCTGTGTTCATAAATATCCTTTGTGCAACTGTTTCCTGTTCACTGACAGTCCAAAGAATCTCAGGGTATTTCCCCAATCTTTAAATATTATTAATAAGAATTAATATTAATGCAGAAATTAACAATAATAATTAATAACATATTATTAATATAATATCACTGGGACAGTTTAAACCTATTAGAATATTTGGAAACAGCAGTTTTGAAAGAGAATCATGGTGCAAGATGCCACTTGCCCTCTATGGGTAACTTTAAAGGAACTTTAGCTGCTTGAACTTGAAATCTTGATACCAGTATAATGTTCCTTATAAGTGGTAGGCACAGAACTTTCATAAACTTTATTGAAAGTAGTCTATTTACTCACAAAGTCAATCTCTCAGAGCTGTAATATTTAGAATCCAAAATAATGTGTGGCTCCACAAAGTAAACAAAGATAGTTCCTGCTGCATGGAGGCTGCTCCACATGGTGGTGGGGGGCTACTGTAGAGTTTGCAGAGGTGCCTGTAGCTTTAAATTAGATGTGTTGTCTCCAGCATCTGTGGGACAAGGAGAGGTGGCTCCTCAGTAGAAGTTTAGATTAGATATTAGCAAAATATTCTTTACTGAAAAAGTGTTCAGGAATTGAAACAGACTTCCAAGAGAGGTGATGGAGTCACTGTCCTTGAAGGTGTTTTAAAAAAAGGTGTAGACATGGCAGTCTGGAACATGGTTTGATGGCCATGGTGTTGTTAGGTTGATGGAGTCAGTGACTTGAGAGGTCTTTTTCAATCCAAACAGTTCTGCGGTTCTACCATTCTCTGTGAGCCTGGGTATTGAGATGCACCATTCCTTTTCAGATTAATTCTGTGTCTGATCGTCATTCGCTTTCACTGGATTTAGGTTAAGGCCTTCTTAATGCTTAAGTCCTGACTCCTTTGATAGCATAACTTTATGTAATATTAATTGAGGAAAAAATTGCCCATTAGAATAGATACTGGATATCTTTGTGCAGGGGGGGAAAAAACCCAGAGGCCTATTGTCATTGTGCAGAAGATTTTATTTGCCCTTAAATAACCTAATTATGTCTGTAATTTTTTTTCTTAAATTATTATTGTTTGTTTTAATTTCAGTTTTAGAAAGAGTAGCTTTAATTGTCAGGCTAATCATAAATAACTTAGAAAACCTGATGGAAAGGCATAGTACTCACTGAGAGTATATATATACAAAACCTTCATTTTGACTAATCATTTAAAATTAAATAACAGTACTCCTTTTTGCCATCAGCTGAAGTCTTTAGATACAATTACTTCTGCAGTCATATAATTAGTACTTCAACAGTGCCTGTATACAAAGAGAGAGAGAGTTAAAGTTGAGCACACAGCCCTAAATTTGTCATTTTATGACTTTTCAGTCCTTGACTTAGTAACCTGAATGCTTGTCTTTTAAGGTAAGTTTCATGGGGAAAATGCTTACATTTTCTGTTTCATGACCTATTTCCTTTGTTCTGAAGATTCAGCGCTGAGGTAACTGTCAGAGCCCTGACAGCTGGCACCACAACAGAGATACTGGTATTTTTTTAAGCTTATCTCATAGATTAACTCCTCAAAGAACTTGCAGACTTGAATGGCAGACTCTTCCAGATTCCACTTCATCACAGTTGACGCTTTGACTTTCGCCAAACAGAGATAGTTCAGAATTCATTTGTTCTCTGACGCATTGTTCAATACATAGAGCTTAATTTCTAGCCAGTTCTTTCTGGAAATGGGTTTTTCCTGGCTAGAAATTGTCAGGACTGTAGGCTTGGCTAGTATGGCACTGTGAGGAGAAACTACAGTGGGGCAACTAAGCATTTCAGTAGCCTTGAAGCCTGAGCTGCTGAATTTAGTAGCTCAGGCTTCTAATATAAAACTTAACATGAACGAGTAACAGCATTTTTCCAGACCAGGGCTAAAGGGAAGAAAGCAAAATCTTAGCTGTACAGTATTTTTATGTATGTAATGATGAAGTGCACACCAATCCTCAATTGCTTTCACACTGTGGTATGGTAACATTTTTACCTACCTTCAGAATTGAGCAACCTGTGTACAATTAGGTGCAAAGATGCAAGGTAAACAATGCATTCCTAGCAAATGAACAATGGGAGATCCTACCTCTGGAAAAGGTTAGGTACCATGGCAAATGTGTATTTCAATGTAACATGCTGGTTGTGATTTCTTTAAACGGTGTAAGTTACCTTAGACTAAAGACCTATCCCTCTTCAATAGTCATTTTTACTTTTAAAATTTCCTTTTGTCCACCAGCTTTCATTCTTTCATTCTTTCAATCCAGCTTATGCTCTAACCAGGAATGAATACATTACTCTGCTGAAATTTGAACAGAAGGCTAATTCCTAATCAAAATAGGCACTAATTTCTTTCAGTGCAAATTATCATCATTCATTGCAAATTTGCTCTCCTTGAGCTGTGCCAACACGTTGTATGAATTTCAGCAATTGAAGCCAGCTTCTTATGTACATCAAATAATATACTATTAGTTTTTATTATTTCTGCTCCACATTTTCAAGAAAAAAATAGCCTCGAAGACTTATTAACTAAATATTGCTACTGTTATGATGAAAAATAAATGTTTAAGCTTTTTAGGGGCTCTTACAGCAGTAATACATTTTTACACTTGGAAAAAAAAACAAAAAACCAAAAAACCAGTCACCTGAAAATGTAGAGGAACAACAACATAATATCACACATTGTTTTTCTCTTTCTTGCAAAAACAAACCATCCATAGGGAATACAGAGCTTTCAGAAAAAAAGATACTGCCGAGGAAGCAGTGGCGATCTTTATTCCTTTATTATCTAACCTTACCATTCTATGATTTCATGATTATCTTACAAGCATTGCAAAGATGGCATTTGATGCTGTTATGAAAAAGACATACCTATCAACCATCCTGGGAAACTGGTCCTCCCAGTTGGTGTTTTGTGGCCTTGTAGATGTCATCACATGTACACCTACACATACACTGTGCCTTCAAATACCTCTTCCCAGGCACAATTTTGTTTTATAGCACCATCTGTTCGAAGGATGGATTTTATAGATTTATAATAATGCCATCAGGCAAATAGCTTTGCAAATTGCGAGTATGGTTAAAATAAGCACAAAAGATACGGACATTAAACACAGCAACTGTGTGTTTTATATTTCAATCTTGATATGTGTGTCTGGATCAATTACTTTTTGCTATTACTGAGATGTAGTTGATCTCTGTATGCAAAGAAGAGTTGGGACATTTTGTTAATTCTTTTAAAATTTTTTTTTGGCTAGTTTTTCTTGTAAGATAGAAATCTTTATACCAGTATAATGTTCCTCACAAGTGAAATGCATTGATTACAGTATTATTGTGGTTTGAGAGTTTCCCTTCCCTTCTCCCACTAGATTAACCAGGCTAGCTCAGCTGGCTGGAAGTTAAGGAATGAAGCTATGTTTACAGTGTGCACAAATATACAATTGCATATACACTATATATACAGATACTTACAATTATATACAAGTTAGAAGTAATACAGAAATTCAAAATCCCTCCTGAACAGGGGGCATACATGAAGGCTGGGGAGGGACTATTGACAAGGGCTTGCAATGACAGGACAAGGGGCAATGGGTTTAAACTGACAGAGGGGAGATTTAGACTGGATGTTAGGAGGAAGTTCTTTACACTGAGGGTGGTGAGGCACTGGCACAGGTTGCCCAGGGAGGTTGTGGCTGCTCCCTCCCTGGAGGTGTTCAAGGCCAGGTTGGATGAGGCCTTGAGTATACCTGTACTAGTGGGAGGTGTCCCTGCCTATGTCAGGGGGTTGGAACTAGATGATCTTTGAGGTCCCTTCCAATCTTACCATACTATGATTCTATGATCTGATGTGAGATGTCAAAAGCCAAGAAGGAGTTACAACAAAATGGTTAGATCGAGTTACATAGGTTTCATGCAAAGAAGTTAAGGCAAGATGTAACCAGACACACAGACTGAAGAAGTGAGAACCTTATCTTATATTTTGACTATCTATGTCCCTTAGCAGAACAACTGAGTGATATAGACATCACTATTATTTTTTTTTCACACTCGATGATCTAATTTCTCTCATTAAAATATCCCAGTTAGCCTCAAACTAGCACAAGTATAAACGAAATAATTGAGAATATAAAACACATGAAATCTAATTACCTGAGGCCAAATTGTTTGCCCCAAATAATTCAACACTGGGGCTCTTTTAGTCAAGGAAGTTATCTTTTTGAGAGATAGAAACTGCAAAAATTTGGGAAACATATATGCCAGAGGCTAAAAAGCACTTGGAATGAGATACCTAAAACAGAACTTCTTCCCTCCTTTGTTTAATTTACAGAATGAAAAAATAATATCTCCTTTTCCACTAGAGAGTTCACATACTGCTTTTGATATGTTTGTTTGTTAGTCCTGGTTTTGGAAATCTTCCAAACAACTACCAGAAAATGTGGGAAAGCATTTTCAATGTAGAAGGAGAGGGTGGTGGAGCATTTCTGAAATCCAACCATGGATGCCAAAACACGAACCGGCAAGGCTGTATTCCACTTGACAATAAGATAATCTTAAATGCTATAATTAAAAATGAGAGTTACTTTCATTAAATACTGAACCCCCATTGTGCCGATTATCCTCCTAATGCTTTGCATAATGCTTGTGAATCTATAATGCTTAAAGATGCAAGATGAAACACACTGTAAAGAGAGCGAGGGACAAAATCCTACCAACCCTTAAAACATTGACTTTTCCCTTTTGTCGTGTTCTTTGGTTTCCACCAAGCATGACTGAACAAGCAAAGACTTAATGTTGAGTGTGAATACATATATGACACTGTGATCAATTGTGATCACTAGTGAAACTTGGAAATTAAACAAGTGAATTCAGTTGCTATATATAAGAATTAAATTACCATTTACAGGGTTTATATTTGGCTATTTAACATTGTCTCCTGGGCCATACACAGAGAGAAGGACTTAAAGTCAGCATACTATATTTTTTTATGTGGACATCACTCATACTGGATTATTGGTCTCTTGAGCTGACCATAGTAACCCAGACCACAAAGTGTAGCTGTCTCCTGCTGTTTCTTCTGAAGGAGAGTCACCTCACACCTGTTTATGTGCAAGGACTGAGTTAAAATCACAGAATCACAAAATGTTAGAGGGTGGAAAGGACCTCTGGAGATCATTGAGTCCAACCCCCCTGCCAAAAGCAGGATCACCTAGGGCAGTCCACACAGGAATGCATCCAGGAGAGTTTTGAAAGTCTCTAGAGAATGGTACTCCACAACCTTTTGTGGGCAGCCTGCTCCAGTGCTCCATCATCCTCACTGTAAAGGAGTTTCTCCTCATGTTGAGGTGAAACCTTCTGTGTTTAAGTTTGCATCCATTGTTCCTTGTCTTATTACTGTGCATCACTGAAACGAGATTGGCCCCATCCACTTAGCACCCACCCCTCAGATGTTAATAGACATTGATCAGATTCCCTCTCAGTCTACTCCAGACTAAATAACCTCAGGTCTCTCAGTCTTTCCTCATAGGGGAGCTACTCAAGTCCCCTAATCATCCTCATGGCTTTCCGTTGGACTCTCTCTAGCAGATCCCAGTCTTTCTTGAACTGGGGAGCCCAAAACTCGACACAGTATTCCATGTTTGGTCTCACCAGGGCCAAACAGAGTAGAGGGGGAGAAGATCCTCCCAAGCACTGGTGAACACGCTTTTCTTAAGGTATCCCAGCATACATTGGCCATCTTGGCCACAAAGGCACAGTGCTGTGCCATGGAGAATTCGCGATCCACTAGGACTCCAAGGTCTTTCTCAATGGAGCTGCTCTCCAGTAGAGCAACTCCTGATATGTACTGGTGCCTGCTGTTATTCATCCCCAGATGCAGGACCCTGAACTAGTCCTTATTAAACTTCATGAGGTTTGGAGTCCTATAGGCCTTGTGTTCTCAGACAAGTTATTGAAGGAACACCAGAAAATCTCATTGACAACCTATTTTATTGTGTCAGAATAGCAGCAGTCAGGGTACAGCCAAGGTATGCAGTGGCATTAAGATATATGATAGTTTTTTGGGGGACATTTAAAGAATGTGGCATTTTACAGAGAGTAGTTCTGAAGAATAAGGATCCACATGGCAGAAAGGATAAAGATATTTGGTGAAAAAAAAGCTACTGTCATAATCAGATAAATTTTATACACAGTAATCTACGAGTAAGTAAATCATAGGTAAGGTAGGAATGGAGTTGGAAAAAAAATCAGGTTTTGGCACATATAGGAAAATCAGTGGTGCAATGAATAGACATGGTTATGAGCTTTCCAGATAACTAATAGGAAACTCCTAGCTGCCTGTTCAGCTGTAATAAAGGTGAGAAAATACTGTTTGAGGAGAGTGACAGCTTTTCACAAAGGAGTTTCCCCCATTACAGCCACAGAGAATTATTGTTGGAAAGAGAAATTAGAGATTTATTGTATTTGTTTGCTTTGGTAATGCTTTTTGGGAGGTGTTTTTTTTCTGTCTATGTTTAAGATGTCATTCAGCATCTTTGGGTGGAGACACTACAACAGTTCATTTTTAAGCTGATTCAAAATACTCTGTTAGATTCGTATCTATGCAGTAGTCACATAGCCAACAATCAGGCTTTCTTCAGAGAGGAATTCCTTGATTCATGGTCTCATTATAATGGCTTTAATTTCTTCTTGCATGACACAAGAATACAACCAGGCATAAGGATTTATCCCCGGGAAACAAAGCACACAACTGGTTCTCGGATGATGGGTAAAACCCTCTGGAATATTGGTGGCTTGGCTAAGAGAAGCCTTTGAATGCCAAGCGAATTTACAGTGGGATTAAGCTGCTCTGCCTTGTGCTGCCAGCGGTGTTCATGCCAGTATGTCCTCACACCAAGATGCTTCTAACAATTTACCTGATTACCTTCTGGCTCATGCCAGCCAAGCTGCCATAAGAGAGCTGAAGTACCATATTTATAGTTGTAGTAGCTGCCCACAAAAGCTGCTGTATCCCTCTCCCTCGCTGCTGGATAGGAGAGAGAAAATACAATGAAAGCCTCATGGTTTGAGATAAGGACAGGGAGATCATTCAGCAATTACTGTCACAGGCAAAACAGACTTGATTTGGGGAAATTAGTTTATTACCAATCAAATCAGAATAGACTAATGAGAAAGAAAACCAGATCTTAAAAACAACTTCCCCTCATCTATCTGTTCTTCCCAGACTCAATTTGACTCCCAGTTTTGCTTTACCTTCTGCCCGCAGAGAAGCAGGGGCACAGGAATGAGGGTTGCAGTCGAATCATCACACATTGCCTCTGCTTCATATTCTTCCTCAGAGGAAGGCCTGCCCCACTTTGGGGTCCGGAAACAGTACTCCAGGAACTTCTTCAGGGTGAGTCCTTCTTTACAAACTATTCAAGTGTGGGTCCCTTCCACATGATGTAATCAGAACAGAATGTTCTAATGTGGGTCCCACAGGAGGTTACAATTCCTGCCAGCAAACCTACTCCAGCATGTACTCCTCCTTGCATGGGTCCTTGGGTCCTGCAAGAGCTTGTATCAATGCAGGCTTCCCACAGGGTCACAGCCTTCTTCAGTCACATCTTCTCGCTATGGTATGGGGTCCTCCATGGGCTGGATATCTGCTCTACAAGTAACTTCCATGGGCTACAGGGTAGCACCCCACCTCTCCATGGTCTTCATCATGGTCTGCAGGCAAACCTGCACTGGCACTTGAAGATTCTCTCACATATTCTCACTCCTCCCTCTGGCTGCAGTGGCCATTGCACAGGGGATTTTTCCCTTTCTTAAATATGTTACCCCAGAGATGATACCATTATCACTGATGGGCTTGGCCTTGGTCAGCCTGGAGTCTATCTTAGAGCCAGCTGCCATTGGCAATATCACACATGAGGGAAGCTTCTAGCAGCTTCTCATGGAAACCACCCCTGCAGCCTTCCAATTACCAAAACCTTTTTGTACAAACCCAATATGACAAGTGATTAGGAAAGTATCAGCAGACAGAGAGATCTTCGGGTAAGAAAAACAATTTCGTTGGCCTAATAATGTTTGAAGGATCGTAGAGACTGTCTCATTATGTGCTTCATGCTATGTCTTAAGTAGCCCCAAACAGTGAAACAAACTTGAAACAAACAAACAGTGAAACAGTGATCATAGCTAGAACTTGTTCAGTAAGCAGGAAAAGAATTCTTAAGGTGATGCAAGAGAAACACTATTGTGAAACTGAGCAAAAATATTGCATAGGTGATAAGAATATTTCCAGCAGTGAGCTGGAAGTGATCACTGTAACAAATCCTGTGGTAACATCGATTGCTGTGGCACCCAGTGAACTGCAGATTTTGTTCCTATCACAAATGAGAGGAGGAGCAGAGCCCCTGGGGCAGGAGAAGGGAAATCTGCAACCTGACTCACAGCTGTCATGTCTGTGGCCAGGGCTGCCAATGTGCTGTCAACTATCATGTCAGATAGGATGAGCTCCCTTCTCTTGGTTTGCTCTCCAGTTTCCTCTGCTTGTAGGCCTGTGGCCAGTTTGCATTCCAGTAACTGGCAGGATAAATTTTCTCATCATCCCTACCATTGCCTCGCACTCTCCAGTCATTTCTTATTTTTAGGCATGTGCACTTTTGGCTAATCTGGGCTGTCTAAGACATGAGTCTTTTGTGTTCTTTTTTCACTGTAATCAAAAAGAGCCTGGACCCAGAAGATGCCAAAACCCATAAGTTTCCCTTGTAGGCAGTGCAAGCTGAAAGCATGGTTAATGCACTTTTAAGATGGGGCCCCAAGTACCTGTTTATTCAAGTTAGTAGTGTTCACAGGGCAAAGAACTGCAGTTCATTTTTATTGATCATTAATACTATATTTCAAAATTAA
Source organism: Eubucco bourcierii (assembly GCA_013396675.1). Taxonomy (NCBI): domain Eukaryota; kingdom Metazoa; phylum Chordata; class Aves; order Piciformes; family Ramphastidae; genus Eubucco; species Eubucco bourcierii. The sequence goes on from VWZE01002965.1 coordinate 81,802, forward strand.
TTTTCTCCAGCAGTAGTGAATTTAAAGACCATGAGGAATGTACTTCAACTTCAGAATGAAACTCACTACGTTTACAAATTCAGACAAACCACACAGAATTGCAGGCAGTCGAAGCCAGGCTCATCAGTGGAATCCATTAGAACTTAAGGAAACGGAGGTAGGCATCTTTTTCTTTGAGATGACTCCCTGATTTTATTTATTTATTTGTTAATAACATCTTCCACATGTCCTTTGTTTACTTTTTACTAGGCAGTATCAGCAGCATTAACTCAGCATTGCAAATATTCTGTAGTGTACCAATGTTTAATTTTGTTTGTAAGAGAAGAAGACGATTTAATAGTTTGTATACAGTAGCACACGGGTGGGTACATGTTCACGATGGCTAAAGCCTGCATATAGAACTACTAGAGCAGGAGTGCTTGTATCTATGCATCTGTAGGTGCACTTGAAGAGGTCCATGAGCATCAGCATGTTTAGTTCATGTACAGAATATTTTGCATAAGTGTGCTTGTACGAATGTCTTTGTGTATTTCACATTGTGGTATGATAATAATAGCTTTAGAACAGGAGCATTGCAAGCAGAATATGATACCATGCTAGATTATCTGTGTTGCAAATGCACAAATGCAGTGCTGCAAGAGTCAAAAATATCTTCAACTATAAATCTCATTTTACTTCTCTGAATATCTAAATAAATAATGAAAAATATAAAATAAAATTCATGGAGTACTTAACAGGAGTGCCTACAAAGCATGACTAGTCTCAAAGAAATGTTGATGTTTTTAGTACTGTCATCCATCACCATAATGAGTGCCAAAACTCCTTTGAAAATTAGCTGTCTGTGATTAGGCAGGTTTCAGAGTGCAGGTTGTTTCTGTATCTGATTCTGAAATATATTAATATGAATGTTATGCTAATTTGTCTACTTTTGACCTAGAGCATATCTCAAAGATTCAAGAGGATATTGCCTCATTAACTAACTCAGTCTCAAAGTAAAACTACCTTCACCTTCTCACTTCATTAGATGGAATTTTTACTTTTCTTTTGGGGAAGAGTGAATAAACAAGAGTCCTTCAAGATGTGTTTCTTATTTCAACCTCAAGTGTAGCTGTCTTGTGAATACATAATAGAGGTATTAAAATTAGTATTCACCTCTAATTCTCTCCAGTCTAACTGATAGTGTTTTGATGAGTTTTGGAGTTTCTGTTCTGTCTGGAAATTTTAGTGATGAGGTAAGGCAGACAAACAGCAGCTTGGTGAGCTGACCTTGCAAGACAAAGAAGCATAAAACATTTATTGTGAACCTGAATAAATATTCCTAACAGGGAAAGAGTACACATAAAGAGAAAGAAAAACACAGACACCTTTATCCCTCATTGACTAGGAATTTGTATTATTACATTTCTCCAGGACAAAATCACCCCTCTCAAAAATATATGATGTCACATTTGTTTTTAAGATTTTGATTTTTGTTTCTGCATTCTCCTATCATTGCAGAGAGGACATTACCTCCCTGCCATGAATGGAAGAATTTAGACTGATTGTGTCAAAGTATTCATTCTTACTGTCTTTACCTTTACCTGTAGTTTGGTTCATGTTAACTAAACTGAAAAGTGGAATTTTTCCTCTTATTCTGTTTTAAACTTGGTTAAAATTGGGGTGTGTTGAATCCAGTGGTTCTAGTTTGAATCTTTCATGGTTTGTTTGGGATTTTTTTCTTTTGTTTTCAAACCCTAAAGTAATTACTGAAGGAATATAACTTCTTCTTTGTTTGCTTGTTTCTTTGGTTTTTTTTTTTTTACATTGTTTCTTTTTGTCTGTTCAGTGAGTTATATTTGGATGCAAAATTAATTTTTAAAAAATGACACAAAAGGCTTTTTCAGTGTTAAGATATACAAGTGATAAGATATACAGTGATAAGATATACAAGCAACCCCTCTGAAAGATTTTCTTAACTTTTCAACACCAATATAGATCTGTCCAACTACTACACAACCAGACCAGCTCCTTTCTTTGACTTCTAACCTGTCCAATATCCTCAGTGATTCCTTAGTGTTTCTCAAAGTGATTCTCTATTGCTGGAGATGCATCGTCATTTTAATTTACTTCTGGCAACAGCCACAGAAATGCATGGACTCTAAGTATAGCCCTGGTCTCTAAACTCTGGATTGCTTATATAATTTTACTTAGCCCAGTGAATAGCCCAAGGAGAATTCCTTCTACCTAGCTGAGATACAGTTATGCTGAAATATGTCCTGGACCTCTTCTGCTGATCTGCAATATCAGGGCCAATAGCCCTTGGAACTGTTATCCTATCTAGTACTGCAAAGGATGCACTACTTCATGTTTCAAGTGGCATTGTGTGCATTTTTTTCCCCTTTTAATTTGAGTAAAGAACCTTCATGCAAGCTCCTGAAGGTAATCCCAGTAAATACGTTTTGGTTTGGTTTTTTCCCTTATATAATGATTTCGAATGGAAAAGTCCTTGAAGATCATCAAGTTCAAACAATATCTAGCTACCAAGTCTGGTACTAAACCATACCCCTTAGCACCACATCTATGCATCTTTTAAACAACTCCAGGCATAGGGATTCAACCACCTCCCTTGGGAGTCTGTTCCAGTGTTTGACAATCTGTTCAGTGAAGAAGGTTCTTCTATTATCTAATCTAAAGCTCCCTTGGTGAAAATTGAAGCCATTTCCTGTCACCACTTGTTATTAGGGAGAAGAGACCAATACCTCACTACAGACTCCTTTCAGGTAGTTGTAGAGTTACAGCAGTACAGCTAAGATGACTAATTTGGATAGAAATTGCTCATAGACTCCTACATCTGTTTTTGGTCACAGGATACTCTGAAGTTACAGAAATATCCCAAGGAGGAGTGAGACCCTCCTTGTACCCAACTCATCCCTCTATGGAGGGGTGGACCATGAAAGGCTTAGGAGTAAGCCTTCATGGAAGATTGAAAACATATTTGGATGTACCCATGTATTTCAAGCAGTGGGTTGAGTACTTATCATTTCCTAGTCCTGTAGTACTCGAACATCCTGAGGATACTTTGGCTCAGAAATGAACCTCCTCTCCAGCAGTAACACAAATTTCCAGTTAATTCTTTAAAAATTGCATTTGGTACTGAGATTACTTACTAAGAATGATGTCCCTGGGAGATGTGTGTAGGTGCATCTGAGGGAAAGCGTGTTGCCCTACTAATATTTTCTAATTCTGTGAAACTTGGCCTTCATTCTATGAATAAAATATTTTTGTTTATTCTAAATAAATATATTTATTTATTCTAGTCTATGAATAAGGTCTTGGGAAAGTAAGCGGTTGAAGGTCATTATATGAATGATAAATATCATGCCATAAGGGTAACAGCAGAACCCCCTGTTGAAACTGGAGCAGTGCTTATCTATACAGACTACAATGTTGTTGTTTATATTTGGGATAAAAACTAAATTACTTGTATATCCTTTTGGCTATCCCTCCCTTCATATGCTCACATATTTCTCATGGCTTTTATAGCACAGCCACCTATGCTAACAGATAAGAGTAGATAAATCTTTTTTGGGTCACTGAAGTGAGAAAGTATTTGCATATTCTTTTTTTTATTACTCTGTGTTAAGATAATGTAAAACAGAAATGCAAATAGTTTTGCAAATTAATAATTTCTTAAGGAAAACAACAAACAACCAAAATGAAAACACAGTAAGTAGGCAATAGAAAAGCCAAGGCTAAGTACTGCCTTGGCAGCAGTCAGTTAGTGTTTCATTCTCAGACATTACAGAGGAATCTGCCAGTGCAGCCAGGGGTAATATTTGCTAAGAAGTCAGTCAGATGTCAGCTTCAGCTTCTTTAAATGGCTGTATGTGCTGCTGAGAGTGATGCCACAAATCCACTCCTCTCTCTCATTATTTACAGTTCACAAAAAATAATGCTGTTTTAATGATCTGTCTACTATATAGTATTTGTGTTACCATTTCTGGATTTTTGAACTATAGATCAATTAATTAGATGTTATTTTCAGGAGACTGGAGGTGGGGCAGAGGTAATGATTGATGGAGGGAACCACCAGCGTTTCTCTTAACAAAGTAACAATGCCCAGTAGTTGTTATCCTCCTATTTCTTCTTGGTGCTTTGCAATGTATTCTAAGGAGCAGACGTTATTTACTACAGCAACTTAAATGTCTTTGTTGACAAATAGCAGAAGACAGACCCTCAGGAAGAGTAGCTTAATTAGCATGCATCCTATATTCTTTTTCAAGAATAGGTTTGAGTCTTTACACTTTTTTTTTTTTTAACATTAAAATGCTGATAGCAAATGACAGTGGAAATAAGTGCAACTGGGAGGATAAAACCAATGGTTTAAAGAGCCTCAATCTGTTTTCTTGATCTGTTTTCACCATGTGTGATATAGTCTTAAAAGCTATATATTTTAAAAGGTGTGTGCACTATTTATAGTAGTGGCTTTTGTATTTCTTTTTACCAAGGAAGGGCAAAGAACTTAATTTTATATCATGCAGCTTATATGTAAGGTATCACAAAGCCCTTTTCCAAAGAACTGTTAATAGGTGAGGACAGAAGCTGCGTGAACGTGACTGCCCTGGTAACTGCTTCATTTTGAATCCTCAGCTTCATTTTTAGAACCCTATTTTGTGTAGACTTTTTATAGGTGCAAAATGTGAGAGGAGAAAGAGGATGGGAAGGGTGCTGGAGAGTGTTTTGCCCCACTTGTGTGAACAGTTACAGCCCCAGAATTCAGTGGGGAGCAGGAGTTCCACATTTTTCCCTGGAGAGAGTGCCAGTGGCTGAGGACAGCAGCGGTGCTGCTCCAATGCTGTTCCAATGCATGCACTGTGCAGCATCCCTGTGGCACACTACTTTACTTAGTCAGAATTCATCCCCCTTAGCAAAGTCCTGAAGCGGTTATAGCAGAAGAGCTGAACCCACATGCCATGACTAACTCTATCATGCTGCACTCAAGCATCTAATGCGCTATTTATTTTCCTTCTCATTTTGTATCTCTGTGAGGAACCCCTGCCTCCCCTCTTCGCTGTCAAGGAGAGCTGATGAAGAAGCTTAAGTTGCTGTTAATGGCCCTTTCTCTCTGTGCAAAATCACACTGAGAAGTGATAGTATCTGTTTTGCACTGGGTGCTAATAATCTCCCATTAATGGGTCTTGTGGACCACTACCTGTGAGCAGCTACCTGAATATCTTCTAGGCTAGTTCCTCTGCCTGTCTGACAATCAAATGAAAGCAAACTCCTTGCAGTCTCTTCTGATGGATTTGAGTCAAGTCTGCGTGGCATGCACTCTTCATGTGGAATGTAATATGGGGTATTAAAATCTGTAGCATTTCTTTGATTATCATAGAATCATAGAATAGTAAGTTTGGAAGGGACCTCAAGGATCATCTAGTTCCAACCCCCTGCCATTATACTTCTTTATCTTCTCAATTTTAAAAAAAAATAAAATTTTATTTTTTTTTAATCCTAGGAGCAGTCAATGAGTCATGAGATGCCAGTGCAAGTACAGGTTTAGTTACAAGAGCAGGAATGGTTTTTCCACTGATGTTTTATCAATCTAATATACTGATGTTGGAACACTGCCACACTTACTGATATAACAACAGGAAGATATATAAGCTGTATTAGTACATTCAGCTTTATCACAGGTTGAGTTTTAGTCTGCTGCTATTCATACCATCCTGTCTAATGCCAGCTTCAAAATGAAGTGCTGGCTGGAGCAGACTGTTATGAGACTTGAATTTCAGATGGTAACATGAGAGGTTTCCTGTTCTGGTTGCTGTTTCTGGGTTCTATGAGTTTTTGGGTGTTAGCTCTCTTCCACTGAGATGGCAGGGAGACAGGGAGGGGTGAAGGGGTAGCTCCTTGACCTGTCCTTTTAGTTCCCTTGCTGCTGCTTCCTGCTTTCTGCCATGCTTTTCCTGCAAATAAGTTAAGGTAATTGTACTAAAGTATTCTCATTTACCAAGTAAACTCAGTTCTTTGTCTCAATTCTTTGTCTCAACAGGATGGTTTCTTTGTGTTGGTTGGGTTTTTTCCCCTCACTTCTGTGTTGAGAAAGGCAGACAGATTAACCCTGTGTCTTAACCACTGGCAAGCTTAAGAACTGTTATGATTTATGTAAAAATAATCTCTATTAATTCTTATATTAATATCCAGGTGAAAAATAATATGCTATAAAAAATATTTGTTAACACTAAATATTGCCAGGAAACTTATTTACAAGGATTGAACACACGGTTGTGGGTATTTACACACAGGAAAACAGGCAATTTAGAACAGTTAAGAAAAAAATAGCAAATATAAACAATTTAAACTGTTGGAAAGAGAACCTTGTGGTCAATATGCTGCTTACCCTCTAGGGAGACTTGAGAGGCTCCTTTATGCTGAAGAAGAAGGCACAATACCAAATCAGAAGTTTAATTGTAAAGAGGCTTTTTAAAATATTTATTCACAAAACAGTATCTCTGGATTTCCAGGGCTGCATTATAGTCTCAGACAGCACCCAAATAACTTGGAGGGGTTGCTGTCAGTGATACGGTAGCTGTTAGAGGCTTTGGAGTTTCCCCCAGGATGCTTGGAGTTATCACAGTCTCTGACCTCATCTTGATTCTTTCCAGGACAGATGATGTGCAGGCAGAGACAATGTCTTGCTGGTGGTTAATTCTTTCCTACAGCATGAAGGCACTTAGTGCCTTTTCCTGGTAAACTGAGGCCTGGTAAAGTTTCCAGGTGGACAGGCTTGAAGCATCAAAGCAAAACTGGCCTGGAGCATGGCAAAGCATGCATGGCAAAGCAGAGCACAAAGCAGCAAAGCACAATAGCAGAAAGCATGAGGCAGAGCACTTTGTTTTTACCTCGCCCACATTTTTATCATCTTCCCAAGTGTAATGGCTCATTTGGCCACAGAGATTGACCAATCAGGATGGCACTTTGCCAAAACTGACCATGTTAGGTGAAACCAGGAGCTTGCTTTACCCTGTTTTTGGGAAAACACAGGCCATGTATAAACAAGTGTATGAACCTTGCTTACCACCAAAGCAGACTGGGTTTCTCCAAGCCTTTTGTCTTCTCTCCCATGCTACTCCCCACTTCAGCTTAGAGAAAGGGGAGCAGAGGATCATGTCTGGAGAAGGCAGGACATGTATTAGGCCTATATTGGCCTTTCAGGACAAGAACACATTTGTTTGTATTGATGTTATGCCAGTATAATGATTCAGAAGCTAACTGTGTCTTCATTTTGAGTTTTTCGGAGGACAGGGATTCTGTTCAATACTGAATTTTTCTGAGCTTTGAAATGTTTTTATAATTGAGCATTTCAATCATTTGGGAGAAATGAGCTGAGGGAGTTGGGGCTCTTCAGCCTGGAGAAGAGAAGGCTTCGAGGGGACCTGATAGCAGCCTTCCAGTATCTGAAGGGGGCCTACAGGAAGGCTGGGGAAGGATTATTTACAAGGTCCTGCAATGACAGGACAAGGGGCAATGGGTTTAAACTGGCAGAGGGGAGATTTAGACTGGATGTTAGGAGGAAGTTCTTTACAGTAAGGGTGGTGAGGCACTGGAACAGGTTGCCCAGGGAGGTTGTGGATGCTCCCTCCCTGGATGTGTTCAAGGCCAGATTGGATGAGGCCTTGAGTAACCTGTACTAGTGGGAGGTGTCCCTGCCTATGGCAGGGGGTTGGAACTAGATGATCCTTGAGGTCCCTTCCAACCTTACCATTCTATGATTCTATGATTCTATGATTCTAAATATAGAATTGCTCTAAAATATCCCTATTTTTATGTGAAGAAAAACAAGTTCCTCAAATCTGGATGATGTTTTGGGTACATAGTTTGGCCACTTCCATCTGAACACATTTGTCCTTTCTTTGATAAAGATAAAAAAATGTCATTACCCAAAACAGTGCTTCCTCAGAACAGTAACAGCAGATAATCGTTTTTGGAAAAAAAGATAATACCATGACATAACTCCCTGACTGGTTTCAAACCAATGTTGTTTCCATTTATTTAATGGCTAAATATGCCCCTCCAATTGCTGTTCTGCTTTAATTCAACCTACTTATTGTCCAGCTGCTCAGAGTTCTTGGATTTTTACTTCATAGATGCTGATTGAGAAACTAAATAAAAACAAGTAATCAAGCTCTTTACTGCAGAGTGTCACTTTCTGTATGTGCATACATTTGTTTCAGGTAGGCACAACTGACATTTTTAATTTTTAGGTTCTTACAGGGCAGGCAATGAAATGATAGAATTTGACTTGACAGCACAGGACAAACTGGCATAATATAAATGGTTTTATTTAGATGCTTCCATCTTCTTCTGTTACTGATTTGTGATGTTCCATCTGTTAATAATGCAGTGTTTACAGCAATTTTTTCCATTCATCTTTAACCTATTAGTGGGTTTTGAGAATTTTTGGCATGTGGGCAGTTAATCCAGAGGTCTTGTGGCAACAGCTGGAACATTGGAGTGTCTCTGCAGTCTAGAGATGATTTCCAGACATTTCATTTCTTTCTCATATATCGAAGTGGAAAAAATAATTCCTTGTGGCTAGTTATGAGAATATCTTTCACATCAACTCTTTTCTGAGTATGCAAGGACACAATAATATGGATAATGATGAATATCAAACTTTTTTCAAAGGCTGGCACCCTGCCTCATCAACACATCTGCCAAGATCAGGTTTCTTAATATTAAGATAAAAAAAGTCTATTTAGAGAGTACAGAGACCTCGACCTTTCTGTGAACAAACCTTGCCACTCTGAGACGACTGGACACAAATAAACAGAGAGTACTACAAATACAGGAACGTTGTGATTCTGCTTGTGCATATGTTACATCTTAGATGCTCATGTGCAATGCCATTTGATGTAGCTGCTCAAACCAGTGCAAGTGGGAGAAGGTTCTTTGTGTATGGTTGCAAATTTTCACCCTGTCCTTAGGCTGCAAATTCCACATCTTTCTTTCACTTTTGGACTAGAAGGAATTCCAAGCCTCTTCTGCATTCATTCATCGTTGCAGTCTTGATGACTCTGCTACCTGAAAGCCTGTCTTTTCAAAATGGAAAACCATAGTTTAATAATTATAGTTTAATCTGAGTTCACTCATCGTCACTCCATTCAAGGTCGTTTTCTGCAATCAGCAAATCTTTTCTCTCCCTGCAACTTAACCAAAATCTCATCTAAAAATACCACTAAATCATCTCTTGCTGACTCAAAGGGTAACTGGTGAATAAATCTGTTTATTGTTATACCTTGAAATGGCTGCACTTTACGATTGTAGTTAGCATTGATTTTTCAGACTCTAATACTCTTTTTTTCTTTCATGTTTTATTTTCTGATGCATATAATCTTTGATAGTTGTATTATAATTAAGCTTCTTAGAATTAGATTTTGCATTTTTCTTGGAAATTATGTATTAAAGCCAAGGTTTGATTGCTAATGCTCATTGAAGATTTCTGGGCAGTTTTATCTTTTCTTTCCTGCAACAACTTTGGAGAACCATAACTTTCTCTCCAGGAGTTCACAGTCTTTGTATCGTCTAGAAATCATGACTACAAATTAGGTATCCTAAAAATTCAGAGGCAGACAAGCACAGCAAAATTTTCTTGTTTAAAAATAAATCCTTCAAAGCCTAATTACTGTTTCTTCAGTACCTGCTCTTCCATCTTACACTTGTATTGAATTTTGCTGTGTCGTTTACACCATATATTAGTTCACAAACAGCTCAGATATTTCTCCATGTCCATATTAATCTCTGTCTTCCAGCTCATTGATACTCCTTTATTTATTGGTGAATTTCTATTTACTTGCTATTTTTCTTTCGTATGCTGAAGATGGATGGAGAATTGCCTGACTTTTTCTATCCTTTTTCCACTAATGCTTTGTTTCCTTTATCATTTATACCCCATTAAATGGGCCATGCATTTTTTAATGAGTAGCCTCTATGAATGTATCGTAAGCTTGTATTAAAAATAAATCACTTGAATGCATTTAGAACTCAGTCTTATTATGATTATTTTTTCTTCTTTCAAGCACCTTTCATATTTTTGCAGTCAGACTAACTTTACAATTGCTCTGGCACTCAGAGTACCTAGTGCTAAATTATTGCATTTTCTTCTTAACCAGTTATGGCTAAAGCTCTGTTCAGTGGTTGGAGCCAATGGTGTTTGGAACTAACAATACTTCCATGCAGAATTGTCTTTATGTATATCCTTAGCCAGCAGAGAGGCAAGCTAAGTGGTGCATGCCTTCCACAATGTAAGATCTCAGAAAGGAATGTACAGCAAATTAGTACAAAGAAAAGTAATTTTATTTCAAATACTCATGGCTCACAGGAAGCTCATTGCCCCTTGCCCCTTCCCCTTTTCCTCCTATGGGTTCAGACAGGATAGCATTATGGTTTTGGTTTGTGGTTTAGTTTTCCCTTCTCAAGAAGCTGTGAGGGGTGACAGCCAAGATAACCTGACCCAGCCAGTGTGGTATTCAATACCTACTGATGTCATGTCTGTTATATAAGGGCCAGGCTGGTGTATTGGTTTGAGTTTAACTTCCCAGGGGAGTCAAAATATAACAGAATTCAATACAACAATAGTAGGATGCCTTCCCCTCTCACACCCCTTTTGGAAAGGAAGAAAGGAAGGAGGAGACAGAAGGGGCAAAACCACCCAAAGAACATTCTTGCTATGATTTGGTAGTTAAAAGAGAAAAACACCTTAACAATAAATAAACTGTATTTAAGGTAGGGGAGTCACAAATAGGTATAGGGAAAGGAAAACAAGATACAAAATATATATCTATATATACAACCAGATGGATGGCAATGGATTGAAGAGATGTCCACTGTGTGGTAGAGACCAGCTGCATGGTAAGACAGGAGAGCAGGAATGAGAGCGGTGTCAGGCACACAGGCAATGAGGGGAGAGAGTGAGAGACAGGAATTTCCTCTCTTTATATAGGGGGACCAGACAGGCAGTGGGAGTGGGCTAAACGCTACACCTGGGGTCAAGCAGACATGGAGTCAAGTTCTGACCACTCCCCCCACCCAGGAAGGTTAACCCTTTACAGCTGGTCAGGGCAAGCCATGGATGATTTCAGCAAGTGACTGTGACCTGTGATGTGGACGACATGTCAGTGGGGAAGGACCAAGCCAGCTCAGGCCAGTTCTGCTGGTTTTTGTCACTTGCTTTATATACCATGTCATTAATATTACTGTTCTCCCTGACTGATGTTATCTCCTCGTGTTGTTCTGTTAAACTCTCCCTATCTCAGTCTACAGGGCTTTGTCTCTTTCTCCCAGTTCTCCTTCCCATCTCTGCTGGGGCAGGGCAGTTGTGTGGTGCACATTATTTTAAAGAACAATGCGTTTGGGGTTATTGTTGTATGACTGCTACCTCCTAGGCTCTTCTCTTCCAATTGGAGGGCTACAAAGACATTTTCAAAAGAATATAAATGTAAATTTCAGTTATTTATTCATATTTATGCTATTATAGCCTGAGTTGTGGGTTCTGAATATTTAATGTTTTCAGCCCTGGAGGTAGTCAGAGGTATACATGTATTTATAATATTGTAGATTACAGAAAATGGGCTATAGAAGTATGAGGAAAAATAAGCCACAATATTGTGGAGAGCATGCAGAGCACAAGCTATAGTTCTTCAGAGGAAAGCATCCACGTGATCCTGTTTTCTGACTTTTACCTTTTCCATTAAGTTAGACAGATTTCTAGACTGAGCATTGTTAGAGTAGTTGTACCCCAAGGCAGTTGGTTCAGGATGAGACATCATAAAATCTGGAAGATATAAAGAGAAAAATGACTTAGGAATTTAAAATCACAAAGGTTTGTTGGTAGTCGTATCTGAACTTGTTCAAAGTAATGTAGTCAGATGTAATAAGTGAGCAGTGTGTCCAGACAGAACATTCAAACAACAAGGCTGAATATTTACTTTGTGCTCTGTGTTAAGGATAAATGAGTTCTGTGCTGTCAGCTTGTCTTGTGGTGTTGTGAAATCAGATCAGCGCCCAGTACTCCCAACATGCCTAAATAGAGAAGAATTTTCAAACACACACATTTTATTCTTTACTTTTATGTTTCTATTTATTATCTTATTAATCTGGGACAGGAGATAATGTAAAGGAGAGATAAACCAGCATCATGGCATGAAGTTCCTGAATATTTGAACACAAAAGGGATTTATACCAGCATAAGAACATTCTTCTCTTCCTTGTAAATGTAACGATCTATCAGTCTCTTAATCCAACCACGTTTACCCACACTTAAAGCCCTGTAAATCCATTATACAGTCATTTATATAGGCAGGTAGTACCTATAGAGTATAAACCCTTCAGAAATTTGGAACTGAAGATTACAGACCAGCAAAATGGAACATTTAGCATAATGAAAATGGCCTTCATCTGTAAATGGGGCTTGGCCCTGGAGCTCCTGGTTCAATGTTATGTATGTGTTTGGTTTTGTTTTTTTTTTTAACTCTAGTGAGTAAGGCTCATATAACTTTATTCTACAACATCCATAAAGACAAGCATATTAAAAATATAATGATGTTGAATATTTTCTCCTTGAATCTCCTTCTAAGATAAGATGACTTGCCAAGTGGACAAAGAAAAGGATGTGAATGTTGTCTACCTGGATTTTAGTAAAGCCTTTGACACTGTTTCCCACTGCATTCTCCTAGAGATACTGGCTGCTCATGGCTTGAAAGGGCATACTCTTCACTAGGTTAAAAATTGGCTGGTTGGCCAGGCCCAAAGACTTGTGATGAATGGAGTTATATTCACTTGGTGTGGGTCACAGGTAGCATTACCCAGGGCTCAATATTGTGGTCTGTTCTCTATACTATTTTTGTCAATGATGAGGGGATTGAGGGCAGACCCGTTATCTTCTATCAGCTAGCATGGATGAAAATGAAAAGGAAACCCACATAGGTGGATCCATCAGACTTTCAGAATTGTTATCATTTAAAACTCCTGCATTCTTTTTACCTTAAATTCTGGAGTATCTTTTCAAAACAGCCTCGTTAGCCAATACATTTTGATAAAGACTCTCATGCCAGCTCGACTACCTTATCAGACACCAGAAAATCTACACTGGAAGTGTGAATGCCCCATTGAAAAGAAAAACATTACAGATTGGGAAAATCGAGAAACAACTCATAAAGACAGAGGAACCTGAGTTTGTTAAGTTTTACTACTCGGAAAGCTACTCCTTTTTCATTTGTTTGCAGATTTAAAGACATGCAATTCAACTGTCAGAGTAGCATGAAGGAGATGTAATGAACCATGAATTATGCTGTCTGATTTACTCAAGTATGTGAACTTTCCACTGCTTCCAAGCAACCAAAGCATCCAAACAAAACAAGTTGCTTTTGTTCTTTTGGTTTTGATTTAACTAAAAAAAGATGTGACTTTACTTCCAGTTGCACTGAACAGAATAAAGTGCATTTTTCTGTTTTCTAGCTTCAAAACATGCTTGTGAAATGAAACTTGTTTACAGTATTAATCTAAACATGTGAATATTTAAAACCTGTTATAATGCATGTGAATCTATGAATTCTACGTGATTTGGCCCTATTTCTTAAAATGTATCTAGATGAATGGCTATGGATCCATGTAGAATAAGATGTATGACAGTGTGGCTGTGTTAAGGTAGCCATGTATAGATTATTACTTTCAAATGTCCTTAACTGCTTTTAGAAAAATAGCAATGCCCCTCTCAAACCCTTGAGTAATTCTGTACAGAACTGCTTCAGTGGCTTTCTTTACATTGCTTTGAAAATTAGGCTAAATATTAGACATTTATATACGCAGCTTATTTCTACTCTCTTTGTTGTCCTGCTTGCTTACAATTGCAGAGTGGAGGTATACAGTTTTGAGATGTTTCTGTAGTCACTTCACTGACTACATCTGACTTTTACAAATCATCATTGGTCCTTGGACCATGGGAAGAAGATGAGGTGAGATTACATGAGGAGAGGCTGAGTGAGTTGGGGCTGTTCAGCCTGGAGAAGAGGAGGCTCAGAGGAGACCTTACTGCTCTTTTCAACTACCTGAAAGGAGGTCGTAGTGGGGTGGGAGTTGGTATCGTCTCCCAGGCACCTGTGACAGAACAAGAGGACACAGTCTCAAGCTGTGCCAGAGCAGGTTTAGGCCACAGAAAATGTGATTGGCCATTGGAATGGGTAGCCCATGGAGGTGATGGAGTCACCATCCCTGGAGATGTCTAAAAGGAGACTGGATGAGGCTCTTAGTGCCATGGTTTAGTTAGTTAAAAGGTATCAGGTGATAGGCTGGACTCAATGATCTCGAAGGTCTTTTCCAACCTGGTTAATTCTGTGTTCCAGTGATTCTGTGAAGGTAGAAATTTGCTAATAGGAATGTATTTTAACAAGTTTGCATTTTCTCTGGTGTGATACCCATATACAGAAAGCCTCAAGTTTCATTAAATGGTATTTCCTCACAGTATTTTCCCAGTTTGTGGTTAAGATTTCAAAAACCAGTATTTTTTTACCCTGTATTTAATGGGCCTCAGCAAATGCCTCTAGTGCTAATTTACTCAGTTTTCCTTAGAATTCCACTGAATTTGAAGTATTCATACCATCTTGGAAAAAGATATTCCAACACGTAGCTTTACAGTCTATGAACAACTTCCTTCCAATTGTTTGGAACCTGTTACTCCCTAAACTCATTTGATAGTAGCAGACAGTAAGGAATCCATCCTTATTAATCCATCCCATGGAACCACTTTGGTAATGCTCTTACTTGTTCCTACTGGCATCTCAAATTAAATTTCCTTCTGTTTTGTAACATGGAACTCTGTTTATGCTACTGTACTATACTAGCATGTCTATTTCTGTATCTCAACCTTCACATCATTCAGGTGTGTTCTGAGAACCATTTGATACAAAAAAAATAGGTTGGCTTCTAAACACTTTTATTGTTATATTTTTATTAGCAGCTCTGCTATGAGGACAGGCTACAAGAGTTGGGGCTCTGCAGCCTGGGGAAGAGAAGGTTTTTGGGGGACCTGATAGTAGCCTTCCAGTATCTGAAGGGGGCCTACAGGAAGGCTGGGGAGGGATTATTTACAAGGTCTTGCTATGACAGGACAAGGGGCAATGGGTTTAAACTGGAAGAGGAGAGATTTAAACTGGATGTTAGGAGGAAGTTCTTTACAGTGAGAGTGTTGAGACACTGGAAGAGGTTGCCCAAGGAGGTTGTGGCTGCTCCCTCCCTGGAGGTATTCAAGGCCAGATTGGACGAGGCCTTGCATGACCTGTACTAGTGGGAGGTGTCCCTGCCTATGGCAGGGGGTTGGAACTTGATGATCTTTGATGTCCCTTCCAACTTTACCGTTCTATGATTATTAGTTCAATTTTTCTATATTAAAGAAAACCTGTTACTGTGTACTGATACTACAAACATGCATACACACACACACATATAAAAATACATATATTTCTATGTTTCTCTAGGGTAGCTGTTCACAAAAGGCTAAATAAACTGTGTCTCCATGGACTTTTTTAGGGTGTAACAGCAAATACTCTCTTTATACTGCATTGGTTGTTTCACATTTCAGAAAGTTTTCCCATACCATTTTATGAATGCTTACTCAAGTTCCTTGGTAACTACGCACTTTTAAGCAACATCCACTTTTTGTAATGCTCATTTGAAATGGTGATGTACTTTTAGATACCACCTCGTATAACCAGTGACAGAGTAAGGTTGCAATAAGAGTTTTTCATTGTCTGTTTTGTTCCAAATGTTATTTCTTTCAGTTGTAGAACTTCATAAAACCACTGCTTTGATGAGTAATAGGTATTTGCGTAGAAAAGTTTTCTTTTTCTGAAAAAGAAAATCCCAAAGAAAACACTAAAGCAATCTAAAATAGTGGAATATATTGTTATCAATGAAAAAGTATTCAACAAAATCTAGCTGGAATACACTGAAATCTCAGAAATGCCTTTTGTTGTTTCTCTTTATTATATCATTTTAGCAGTTCTGTAAGAATAAGTAGCTACTCACATCAAAAAGTAAAGTATACATTTGAGGTAGCTGCACTGTAGCTCTCAGCTGTAAAAGCATTTTCCATTGAACTGATCATTTTACTAGTCACACTTTGTTAAAAAATGATTTTACCAATGGATAGTGTCACAGGTTACTGATTCATTTCTCCTAGTGATTTTCAATGTGATAATGCCTGAGTGCCTAACCTATTTCTTGCTGAAAATACAGGCCTGAAGTGTTCCAACAGTCACTGAAATGTTCTTAGGAGGCAGTTTGTCATTACCGACTACTTTAAAGTAAATGCTTTAAAGTGGCCACATTCGTTCCAGTTGAACTTTGTGTGACACTTGTTTGTTTGTCACAGGAATTCTATCTACCCATTTGGAAGTTGTTTAAATATGTTCTCCTGCTTTGTAGATCATCCTTGTTTGCAACTGTGGTCAAGATGCCCTAGCAGGTTCAAGGAGTGTTCATTCATTAACTTCTCTTTAGAGATAAATTCATGTGGATTCTTCTAGAACTGATTACAGACTTCTGTTGATGTTTTTATAAACAGTCATTTTGAGGCTAAATACAGAAAGGGAAAATGTTTAATATATTGCAGGTCAAAAAAGTAACAAAACAAAAAGAAAAAACAAAACATTTGAGGTTTTAGTAACAACGTTCAATTTCCTATAGGTTTCCAGAGTAGTGGAACAGACCATCCTGAGCGCAATCACAGGGCACCTACAGGATGGCCAGGGGCTCAGACCCAGCCAGCATGGATTTAGGAGGGGCAGGTCCTGCTTGACCAACCTGATCTCTTTTTATGACCAGGTGACCCACCTGGTGGACATGGGGAAGGCTGTGGATGTAGTCTACCTGGACTTCAGCAAAGCCTTTGACACTGTCTGCCATAGCAAACTCCTGCCACAGTTGGTAGCCTTTGGCTTGGACAGGGGCACTCTGTGCTGGGTTAAGAACTGGCTGGAGAGCCAAGCCCAGAGAGTGGTGCTGAATGGAGTCACATCCAGTTGACATCCAGTCACTAGTAGTGTGCCCCAGGAATCAGTGCCTGGTCCAGTCCTGTTTAATATCTTCTTTGATGATCCAGATAAGGGGATTGGGTCCAGTATCAGTAAGTTTGCAGACGACACCAAGTTGGGAGCAAGTGTCGATCTGTTAGAGGGTAGGAGGGCATCAAACATGTCCAGAGAAGGGCAACAAGGCTGGTAAAGGGGCTGGAGCACAGTCCTACAAGGAGAGGCTGAGGGAGCTGGGGGTGTTCAGCCTGGAGAAGAGGAGACCTTATTGCTCTGTACAACTACCTGAAAGGAGGTTGTAGCCAGGCAGGAGTTGGTCTCTTCTCCCAGGTACCAGTGACAGAACAAGAGCCTCAAACTGTGCCAGGGCAGGTTCAGGCTGGATGTCAGGAAGAAATTCTTCACAGGCAGAGTAATTTGCCATTGGAATAGGCTGCCTGGGGAGGTGGTGGAGTCACCATCCCTGGAGGTGTATAAGAGGATGCTGGATGAGGCACTTAGTGCCATGGTTTAGTTAATTAGAAAGGTTAGGTGATAGGTTGGACCCAACAATGATGGATGAACAACAAATGATGAAATTAAATTAAAAGTGAGAATTTGACTTGTGAATTAATTGTTCTGAGATGGAATATTGAATATATTAAGTAAGAACTACTTCATTCAGGAACAGAAAAAATACCTGAAGGAGACTTAGGCATCTGGTAGTGTGAGATATAAGACATAAATCTTTAAATCTTTGTGTCTATGTAACATTATGGACTAACTAGTTCCAGAGCCTGTTCCCATTTGCTGTGTGTTCTTAACAAATGATCTTACTAAATTTTTTGTGCAAATTCAAAGTGGTTCCTTAAGTTTTTAAAGTTTTCCCCACTGACCTGGCCTTTCTACCTCCAACATCCCCATCCATGCACTCCTTTCACACACTCCCAGCCTCCCACATCTGCCATGCCCCTTGCAGGCCAGTGCCTTAATCATTTGTTAAAAAGGCTGGTAAAGTGTGTCAAAAAATAGTGGAAGCCAAAGCACTGGGTTATTTAAGGGGCATCTTTCAGTTGCTGTCATCACTAGTACTTTTTTATGGGCACTTTTTTGTGATCAGCTGTTAGTCAGAAAGTAAACCTTAGATTCACTGCAGACATGATTCATTCATTTTCTGGGACCAGCAAGAACAGGGATGTGGATGATGCATACAAGAGAGGAAGGAAAGAAGAAGGGGGAGAGAAAAGGAGTGAAGCGAAGGATTGTATAGGAATATAGTATATTCCTCCTATATTCCTCTTAACAGTGACAGCTCAACACTCAAATGTAGTTTACTTGTGTTTTAGTATGAAAAGGAATCCAATCCACAAACAGAGGAAATATGCAGCTTGAGGAGCTGCTATCTGGCAATATGTGATGGTTCAACTAACAGTTTCCCTTTAACACAGAAGTGAAGGAAAGTAACAAAAAAACCCTCCGGGTTGAGATAAAGAGTTGAAATAAATTCCATTCCAAGATTTGGCCATGTTGAAGAAGGAAATTATGACATTCAAGCCACCTCAGAGTACCAGATATTTGTAAGGTCATCAAGTGAAGATGTCGTTGATCAAAAATGTGTCTGTTACTGATGTTGCCAGGTCTGTCAAATAGTGAAGTGCCTCCACCCATGACTATGGGAAAACTGTGATTGCTGGGACATTTAAGTCCACAGTCAATCTGTGAAACTGAAAGCAAGGCACTATTGGTGAGGAACATTGAGCAGCACAGAGATAGTTATGAAGAGGCAAATGTATGCTCCAGGCTATTGTAAGGAGAGCACTGGGGAGGCCAGCCATGACAGGGGTGCAAGGAGACATGAGTTTCAAAAGAGCAAATCTTTTGGACACATCTGGTGACGAGACATTTCTGCCTCTCTGCCTAGCTAGGGGGCACCCTGTGTGCCTGGCCCAGGACCAGAAGGCTGCTTTCCAGGAGACTGCCAAGAAATGAGTGTATGTAATCCAACTCTTCAAGTAAACACTGGCTGTGCCCTGGGGTTGGAGTGGAGAATTAGGCTTGATATTTAGAATCTATTAAAGTCTTTTAAAGTGCATAAATGAGTGAGATTAAATTTATAGTTTATCCTTTTTACCAGAATGAATTTCTGTGTTTTTGTTTTCTTGCATCTAAAGAAGGAAGACCTGAGGGTAAAAATTTAGGTTTCAGAAATATGCAGGGTTTAATAATTGCAACAATAGTGCTTTTTCCTGAAGGATTGAAAATAGATAGATGCATTAAGCTTCCTAGAAAATAACTGCAGATTTCAGGAAATGCAGTTTGGTTCTGAAAACTTCAGGAATAACAAATTACTTGTTATTGGAGCAAATTCTCCTGTACTTAAAAATAAAAATCCAGCTGAAACTATTGACTATCAGAATGAAGTGTTTGCTTTCTGCAGAACTTTTGCCTTTCTCTAGGAGAGCAGGTTTTGGCTATATCTAATACTTCAACTTGCTTTGGAAAAACCTTTTATTACAAGTTTGCTGTTTCTTGCTCTTCATTTTGCAATAAAATTTTGACAATGAGCAACAATATTTTCCATCCAGACCTGCTAATGAGTCATTCCAGCAGTTGTTTGATGTAAAACCATGTAACGACTGAAAATAACTCTTTCAGAAACATATCTCATAAAGTGCTACTTTTATCAAGACTATCCCACATGAGAAAGTAAATAGTGTCTATGTTTCATCTTAAATCTAGTAATATGGCAGTATTTGATTCCTGCATGAGGTAAAGCTGAGACTGAGTAAATATCAAATGTCAATATTTTTTTCAGAAGTGTGGTTTCATGAGATATTGGTCAAAAAAACCCCAAACAACAAAGAGATATTTGTAGTGTAGTAAACTACTTTGCAAAAAAAAAAAAAAAAAAAAGATTTTTTTGTGTTAAAAAAATTTTTTAAAAAAAAAAAAAAAAAAAAAAAAGGTGGGTAAAGGCAACAGCTGAGATCACATTCTTCAGTCTCTAGCCCTGGCCCGATTTAATATTCTTATGCTCTTGTTTTCAATGTAAGATTACCTACTCCTAATTTTTAAAAGTCATGTCACCTTTTCCTTGTCTCCTACCCAAAACATTTGGTCTTAATTACAGCCTAGGTAGTTTAAACAAGCAGAATATTTGGCTACATTTTGTTTTCACTTTTGGCCCTAAAAACCATATATGCATTGAATGACTCAAAAGCTGTGTAAATAAACTGTGAATTCTAATGAAGTGAGATTTAATTTACTGTCTTTTAAAAAATGTCTTGTCACACAACCAGTGGTGTACTATGTCCTGTGGTTCTTTAAAAAGGAGATAATCAGGTTGTTTCCTGTGTTGAGTATGTTCTTTACTGGTTGTTATGTGTCCTGATTTTAACTCAGCTGGCAGCTGAGCCTAAGCAACCCACTCCTTTCTTCCCTCTACCCACCCCTTCTGTCCCCTGTGGATGGGCACGGAGGAAAACCCAAGACGTTATTCCCTGTTATTCTATACCACCTATATCATGCTCAACAGCAAATTAACATCAAACAATATCTATCATTTACTGTCTAGTCTCATGCAAAGTGGCACGTGGCAAACTTCTCCATCCTCCCACATCACCCAGAAGGTATACCCAGAACTCTGGGCAAAAGCAACAGAACAGGAGGGTTTGCCTTTCCCTGAAGCAGAGCTAACCCAAATCTTTTTCCCTACGATATGCTTTGACCTTCCCAGTATCTGGTGTGATTCCCTATCTGGTGATAGGGAATGTGATACACTCACTCAGTGCCATGATCCATTGCCCAAGTATCCATAAGACTGTTTCAGAAATTAACTCCCTTACTTGACTCAGTTCTTTCTGGGGTGGCATGTCACCAAAGGAGTTGTTTTTAAATGCACAGGATAGTGCTCTCTGAGTAGTGGCATGGGGTATGGAATATGTTTCCAGTCATCCTGCGTTTGCATCTAACATTGCCTGCACATTGCCAACACATTGCCAGCCAGAACTAGGTAAGCTTATTTACAGGCTCTAATTTGGTTGGGAAATCTTCACAAGGATGCTTATAGGCAAGCTGTGCTTGTTTGAGGCTAATTGGAATATTTTAATGAAAAAGATGAGAGGCTGTGAAAAGATAACAATTGTGGTGTCTATTTCACTCACAGCCTTCCTGAGATGTATAAAAACAAGGACACAAACATAAAGACGAACAGAGCCACTGTCTGGGAGTCTGTGTGTCTTCTGGCCTTTCCGCTGTGTAACCCAACTAATCGCTCTGCTTCTAACCACAAACTCACCTTGCATGTAAGGCAGACCCTGAGGTAAGGTAGAGGGATGGAAAGAAGGTGGAAGGGTGGTTGGGAGCCCCTCCTGGGGACTCTGATTTCTGAGAGGGGTGTTGTGTTTCTGTATTACCTTTAACTTGTATATTTCTGTAAATATTCCTGTCTATTGTGTGTATGTCTGCTTGTATATTGTGCTGAGCTGTAAATAGAGCTTCAGTCCTTAACTTCCATCCAGCTGAGTCTAGTCTGGGTGATTTTCATATAGTAGGGGAGTGGGTAACTCCCAGACTATCACACAAGTGTTTAGTAATCTAGGAAAGTTAAGGAATGGAAAAGGCTAAGCTACAACACAGCTTTACCCTACTTATAAATTAGGCTTAGCAGAGAATCTAAGGGAAAGAGTTTTTACCCATGAAGGTGAGGTAGGAATTTAGTGATGATCCCTTGCTGAATTTCTAGTTGGCAGCCTTTGAGTTACATCCACGTTGGGGATCCACACGGCATTAAGTCCAAGTGTCTCAGACTCTTCTTCCAGGAGGCAAAGATTCATGGAGTGGCACTGCCTCAGCAGCACAGGGGAAACCCGAACTGCTAGCGTGCTACCTGGCTCGGCTAGCTAGCAGGAAGTCAGGACACAGTGTGGTCTGAGAGAAACCAGCTCCAGGTGCCACTGGCAGCTCATTCAATTGGATCTAAGGCCTTGAGGGCAAGTGGCACAAGCTGTGCAAGAGCAGGACTGCACAGGACTGTGCAAAGAGCGGGAGCCATGCAAAAGTGGGAGCCATCTAAAAGCAGAAACTCCCCAAACTGGGAACCTTGCAAAGCAGGAAGCCTCTAAAGAGGGGAACTCCACACTTTTTCCCGCCCTCTATTTATGGTTTTCCTAGACAATGTGTCCACTTGACATATATACTGGGAGTGAAGAATCCAGCCAATCACCAGCCAATTCCAGCATGGGCTTTGCCACGAGCCAGAACACATGTGGAAAGGGTGCCTTTTGCTGTTCCCCCTACAAGCCCACAAAGGAGTGGGGGGGAAAGCAGTTTTTCACACCTTCTTCTTCCCCCATTCAAATATCCAGAGATGGAGAGTGGGGGGGGGGGGGGAAAAGGCGTTT
>VWZE01002965.1:104747-122224 GCA_013396675.1 Eubucco bourcierii
GTGTCCCTGCTTATGGCAGGGGGTTGGAACTAGATGATCTTTGAGGTCCCTTCCAACCTTACCATTCTATGATTCTATGATTTTTTAACAGTAGTTCACTCATTCTGTACCCCTGTCCTCAGTAACTTGCTATCATCATCAAAGTTTGCCTTTGCCTTTTCCAGATCAATTATGGGTATGTCAAAAAGCAAAAGCACAAATCCCTGTGGACTTGTGGACTTCCCCCCCCCGCCCCTTACTGTGAAAGCTGTAAATACATTTTGTTTCATTTCTTTTAATGAATTATTTACTTACAGAAGATCCTTTTTTTTTCTCATTTCATGATTGTGTATTTTCTTTAAGAGCCTCCTGTGTGAGCTTTTCTGAAATTCAGAGGTTAGCATTACGATTCTTCTTTTATTCATGCGCCCTTGACTCCTAAAATGAAATTAAATCTAACAATCAGTTGAGCCTGGACTTACCCTTCAAAGGTTGTGTTGATTTTTCTTCTCCTGTTTGTACAGCAGTTCATGCATTCCTTGACAACATTGACACTAAATTTCCTGGTAAGTTTACCAATTTTTAGTTTCATGGGTGTCAGAGCCTCAGAACCCTTGAACTATTGATTATATACTTGGCCATTTACCAGACATGGCATGTGAGTGCAGAGAAGTTATACACCACAAATTGTAGGTGAGGTATTTTATTCCTGATTATGCAAAAATGCTGGGTAAATACCATATAAACCTGATAATTTGTTGCAATTAATTTAATTTATTCACCCCACTACTACTTCTATCTGAAATTAAATTAGATTCAGAGCCTCTACTGAGATCCAATTTTTAAATAAATCTTTCTACTGTCATCTTGTATTTTACCAGTTCTGACCCCTAAATATTCATTACAGATTTTTGTTCTATTACATTTCAGGTAGAGAATTTATCATTTTTGTGATGATATGGACAAAGCAATCATCTAACTGGTTTTTAAACAGTGTGTGGTTAATATCTCTCTCTCAATTCTTTATTATAAGGAGTCTTTTAATCACTGTTCTTTTTGGTGAAAAAAGAAGTTATAGATTGCAGAGATTTGGGAAATAACACACATTAATGCAAAGTGAGAAAGGAATTTTTCTGAATGTTCCTGTAATTTTATCTATGTGTGGATGAATTTGAATTTCTCAAATATATTGGAGAAAGTTGCATTTTTTGGTATTTAATTTTTGTCTTCAAATTGTTCTTTACATTGAGTTTTTTCAGACTGGGCATTTGTTCCAAGACATTTGGTAAATCCTAAAGAATATCCAAAGGGTATCCTCCTCTCAGCTGGCAGAAGAATAAACTATGTTTATTTTCAGTGTAGTTTGGAATATCTTGCAAGTTAAAAGTCCTAAACCTGTGTCTTGCCTATGATTTTCCTATGCAATCATATGTATATGATTTTCCTATGCAATCATAACCTGCAGAGTCCATTTGGACAGCAGCATTTGCTCCTCCTTTAAGTGGCTACTCTCTTACCTGCCCAGGCTGAGTGAGACTCAGGAGGTCTATGGTAACGTTGATGAACCAAAGAGCCATACATATTTTGGTGAATACAAGTCACTTTGTCACGCTGGAAACCGTATCATAGAATCATAAAATGTCTTGAGTTGGAAAAGAGCCCTAAAGATCCTCTTGTCATACCCCCTTGCACAACTCTCTTGGTTGTTCAGGCACAGGAACAGGAGATTTTGGGGGTTTAATTTTGCTATATAGATGAACAAAGCACGCCCTATTTTATACAGTTTCTTGACTGTATTACATGAGTGTCATGTTTTTCTGCTTCAAAGGAAGGCTAGCTTTTCTCACAGCTGCTTTCTGTAACTGAACGGCTTGGATTTTAGAGAACTGTTTTATTTTTCCTTTGCTGTAGTTAAATTACTTAAATTGACACGTTTCAGAATCTATTTCTCCTATTTAAGAGTCCTCTGTGGTAGTTCTTTTTTTTTTTTTTTTCTTGAGAGCATTATCCCAGATTTACTGCAGACATTGTAACAAAGTGTAGGTAGCTGTAGCTGTAGCTTTTGTAATGTCAGACAATCTCTGTCAACATGCTTGTTCTTCCTGTACAGATTATTTTTGTTTGTGTTTCATTTTCTGTTCGTAGTAGAGTCACAAGGAATACAAAACCAGCCCACCTGCAATGTCTAAACCCCTACAAAGTTGAGTATCTCAGCATGCATGTAGAAAACCAAAGCATGCAAAGACCGTATTGGCTGGCTAGCACAAGTAAGGTTGGTTTCCACAGTGCATCTTTGAACAGTTCCAAGTATTCCTGTCATATTGCATTTTATGTAACATTGCCATCATACGTGGAATGCATTTAGACATCTCAGAGGTGAACATAATGGGTGTCATGATGAAGAATTAGAAACGTAGGAGCGCTTACTGGCTGTAGTGAGATCAGAAATAGAAAGAATCAATTAATAGCTCTGACAGTCTATCATGCAGATCTCAGTAAGGGAGGTAAAGCTTTTTTGTCGAGGTAACAATTACACCTTCTTCAGGTTGATCTGGTTAAAATGCTACTTACATGTTTCTTCTTAAATGATTAAAGTATCTTGCATGTTTGCTTTCTCATTTCCTTCCTAAATTAAAAAAAAATAAATTAAAACCAAGTAAATAAAAATGAACTCCCCTGATTTTTCTTCTAAACCAAAGTATTCCCACTGTATACCTGTCTCCTGGAGAGCTAGTGAGTTTATGCCTTTGCTCATGCTTCTCTTGAGATCTAAGGTCAAGTGGGGAGAAGAGGTAGGACTTCTGCTTTTCTAAAATCTGCTTTGCTAAATTTGGAGCTCTCATGATTTGTGAATCACAGCTCTTTAAATAGGCAGAAATGATGCTTGCAGAAGAGGTAGCAGCTCCCAGTCCTGCTGTGCTTGCAGGCAAGCGGGATTGCAGAGCTGGGAGCTAACTTCCCACAGAGGCAAAACAGCAGCCAGAAGGCATCAGGAGTTTTTTGGTAGAAAATGGGATCTCTGCCTCTGCAGAAGTCAGCACATTTATCTGAGAGCTAAGTTGGGCAGAAGCTGAGAAACAGAAACAGCCACTTTTTACAGAGAAGAGACTGCTGTGAATCAGGGTGGTGTCACATAGCTCCCAGAAGAAAGAGTTCCAAAGCACCTATAAAAGTGCAACTACTTCATTATTGCCCAAATGAGTTCTGGCACTCTAATGCCAGAGGGGAAAAAACCAAGACCAAAACCAAAACCAAACCAACAACAAACAAACTCACCAAAACTCTCAAACCAAATTCCAAACCAACCAACCAAACAAACAAACAAAAGGCAATCTAAACTCTGGGAAAGGAGGTATCACATTCCTGCTCATTACTGAGCCTGCCCACATAATGGCTTCCCAGAAACACACTGTGCTTTATACTCTGTTTTACATGATGCCTTTTTGCTTAACAAAGCATGACAAGTTGATGATAAACTATCCAACAAAATAGAGTGATGTAAGAGATATACAATTCCAAAGCAGATTGTGACCTTTTTTATGGGCATAGGAACCTCCTGAAAGCATTCAACATAGAATTTTTTTTTTAAATTTAGGTTTGTGTGTGGATACTCAAGCGATTGTGCTATACTCCCTCTCTTCCCTTGGCCATGCACACGTTTCCACAGCTGAAAAGCATCTGAAAGTGATATTCAGAAGCCTACTGACATCTGTGTTGCTACCCTTCTCTCTACTCTGATTTAGGTAGAGAGTCTTTCCAATTCATAATTTCTCAGCAGGACAAGATAGATCTGCAGGTCTTCCCATGATACTGAAAAGTGAGTGAGTACTGAAAGCTAAAATGTAAAGCAGACACTTTCCACAGAGTGGATGTTTTACATTTTGGTGTAATCTGGTGCACTGAATAAGGTGGAACCCAAAAAAGGTGTCCTTATGAATGGCACCAAGATGCCAGTTCCTCCAGCTACTTGCAGGTATCATCAGACCCCATCCGGAGTACTGTGTGCAGTTCTGGAGCCCCCAGCACAGGAAGGACATTGCATTATTTGAGTTGGTCCAGAGGAGGGCCATGAAGATGGTCGGAGAGCTGCAGCAACTCTGCTGTGAGGACAGGCTACAAGAGTTGGGGTTCTTCAACCTGGAGAAGAGAAGGTTTTGAGGAGACCTGATAGTAGCCTTCCAGTATCTGAAGGGGGCCTACAGGACGGCTGGGGAGGGACTATTGACAAGGTCTTGCAATGACAGGACAAGGGGCAGCGGGTTTAAACTGGCAGAGGGGAGATTTAGACTGGATGTTAGGAGGAAGTTCTTTGCAGTGAGGNATGATGGCACTACAGCTAGGTTGGCTGCTTCCTGATGCTGCGGAAATGCTGTTCATGACTTTCACAAGTGCTGTATTTTGGTATTAAGTAGAAAGTACTTTGAGCTTTAAGAGAGAAAAAAAAAAAAGTAGAAACCTTACTTCCTTGAGTATATAGATTTTTTGAGCAGGATTTGGAACAAAGAAAAATGGGTCAGTATGCTTTGTAAATAATAGTACAGTTCCATTGTAGAACATTTCATAGTAGTTTTCAGGTACTTTATCAACTTTTCTATGCTGTGTGGAAATTATCATTGTCACTTAAAACAGTGCAAGGCAATCAATAGGAAAGCTCACTTTAATTCTCATTCTTTGGCAAATGCTCACTTGCTAGTGTAGGACAGAGAAACATTTATTTTAATCCTCTCTGTTTGCTCTCAAATAATCACCCTGATAATAGTTGAAGGTGACTTGCAAACCGTTATATAATATTTGATGTGGATTTTGTATGTGCTTTTGGTAGTTGCTCTTGTGGATATATATAAAAGCATCAATGGCTGCTCTTCAGCCTTTTACTGAAAACTTTTTTTCTGCACTTTACTGTAGGTAAGAAAGATTGACCTAAATATTCTTTCATAAGAGACTGTAGAATGTGGGACATACAGTGCCCATTGCAGCATTTCTTGGGTATTCTGAATTGATTCAAATAAGCCATTAAGCCTTCAAATGGCAAAATAATTGAAGAATATATCAGCCCAAATGACTAAAATGAGTATCAATTCTGATTATATGATCAAATATGTTGCCCAAAGTATAGTAATGATAAATACTTTTGCTTTGAATGGCATGTTTTACTGTAAAATACTTTCACTTAGAATATTCCAGTGATGCATCACCTAGATTCCACCTTAAAGCTTTCATTTTATCTTTCTCTATGTAGGTTATACAGCTTTTATATCAGAAGTCTCACTGTGCATATTAATCTGAGGGGGATTTTTTCACTGTTCATATGTGGGTTTTGAGACAATGATCTAAAAAGGCTGATGGGATTTTCAGTATGTCCTCTATGAATAGTTAGTATAATTGCCATGAATTTGGCCAGGTGTAGCTAAATAATGTTTCAGGCAGAAAAACTAAAAGCAAAGCTTTTTACACAATAATTTTCTGGGTAAAGTTTAAAAAAAAAAAAAGAAAGAAAGAAAACTCATCAGAAACCCTGCTGGGATCCTATCAGCAAGCATTTATTTGCAGTTGCTGGTACACCTGCTTACACAGAAATAAAACACCAGTGAGTTAAGTCACTATGCCAATGCAATTTAGTTTTATTTTGAATCAAATATTAGATTTTAAAACATATGACGAGTAAAAGAAACCCTGTAACGTCGCTAGATGAATACAGGAAACTGACAGGACTGAAAAAGATAACTGCACATTTCATCTGGCCTTTTCTATTGCTGCTTTTCTTTATGCTGATGTATCCCATAAGAGTACTTAGTCTATATATAGTTTCTATCTGGAACATATGCTTTTCTCTTTTGCTGTAACTGGATTTTCTTTAGCCAAAGCCTTGCCATCTGCAATATATACATATATATATATAAAATTATTATAATCCAATCTGCTGAGAAATTTATCAGTGTCCATTTGTATTTGTTTAATATGATCTTACACTAAAAATAAGTGAACTCTGGTTTTCACAAGACCAACTTGTCCTGTATGTGTTTGGCTTTGTAGATGCAGTCACTAATCTTAGAAAGAGATTTAACATTACGTAACTAACTTCTTGTTGTCATGGGCTGATTTCTGATGTTTCAACCTTAACTACTTTTTTCCTCAAAGAATTTCCAGACCAAACCACCTTATTTTATGTACTGGGATTATCAAGGTATCATGGGAGAACCAGGTGCCCAAATCTCACTGAAATTAAGCCTCTCTTGCAGTCTCATGAAAATCTCAGCCGTCACCAGCAGGCACTCCGTGATCACAGTGCTGAGGTGTGGGATTTTGAACCTGAGCAGAATAGTAAAAATTTGGACATCAAGCTATGTAGCAACAATAGAGATCTGAATGTTATCCTGTCTTTCAGTCTTCAGTGTATTACAAATTTATTCAAACATTCCCTTCCCTTAAGTGCTTTTCCTTTGTTTTCAGAAACTAAGCACAGATCTACCCTGGATTCTGCCAGCACAGCTATTTCAGTCAGGAGTGTGAAGGCAAAGCTGTGGTGACAGAAGAGCAAGCAAGACACTTGTGTTGGCACTGAGGCCCCTGGCATCTTGTGTGAGCACATTATGAGGGTAACAAATGCTCAGGAAGCAACATGCTTGCACAGAGCTCAATCAGCCTGACAGAAACATTTTTTTGCAGAGATAGATGGTTGCTGGTGTATTAGCAGAACTCCTAAGTGCATCTCTGTAAGTCTGCATCACATAGCTCCTGGTGTCACTTCTGTATTCTGAAGCCCTTGTTGTTTACCTCACAGATAGCAGTTCATTCTAGGACTTCTCCTGAAAGTTTCCTCCTATGCAAAATCCAGAGTTGTTTTGGTGGCGGACTAAGTCACTCTTTGTGAGCACTTCTTTACTAGATAATATGGAAAAAACGATGTCAGGTTTTGTCCTCTCTCCTATTCACAGTCCTCCAATACTATCCTAAAAGACTCTACACTCAAATATTGGATGTTTTCTCATGAAAGTGTCCTGCATTTCTTACTCAAAACTCCCCACACAAACCCCTCCAAGACATGATAAAACACCTCCCAGCCTGACCTTACTTGAACAGCAGTTTGGACTAGATGATCTCAAGAGGTTCCTTTCAGCCTCAGCTATTCTTTGATTCTGTGGTGCTCTTGTCCTACCTAGACAGAAATGTATGCGTATCAGGCCAATAATACCAAAACTACTGTTCTCTGCAATATACTCTGCAAATGTACTCTATAATATACTCTGCAAATACTCTGCAATATTTTTGCTAATGAGGGCAGGATGGATTCAAAGGCAACACAAACATTGGATGTGGAGTGATACCAGCTCTCTTTGACTTCAGGAGATGTGCAGAGACGTTTACCTCCATTTTTCTTTGTGGTGATCCTCAAGCTATGACAGCTTGTCACTAGTAATTTATACTTTTAAAAGGCAAAGTTTCCAGACGCTGAGGATGTTGGTTAACTTCTGTACTGCTCTTTCAGTCCTACTAGGAAACTGCTATTGGCCTCAGTGTTGAGTATTCACATCATACAATGTCAGATCTGCCCTTTAAACTATATTGAAAATTTGCCCACAGGTAAGTAATTTCCCATAGCTAAATAAATAAGAGGGTTTGGAGTGTATGTGGAGGCAGACTTTGATGTGCCACGGAGCTGTTCTGTTGCATTGGGAAACCAAGGGAACCACAGGACAAATTCTGTCTTGAATGAGTTTCATTTTATGTTGCTGTACTAGAGTCCTTGATTCCATGAGAAAATCAGTCCCATTGCCTTGTGACAGGTATGCAATGCAACAGTTTTGTTCACACAAGAGGAGCTATAGGCTTCCCTTGTTTGGCAGACTAATGTAATACTTTCTGGTTGTGCTGGTTTGAGGCTAATTAGAATATTTTAATAGAGGAAAATTACACTATAGGCTGTGAAAGGAAAACATGGTGATGTCTACTTCACTCATAGGTATGCTGAAAATTGTTTTGGGAAAAGAACATAAACATAGGGCATTCTCTGTCTGTCTCTTGCTGGGGAAACAGCAGCTTGAGTGGTCTAGCAGCTTCTGACTCTGGCTCCTCTGCCAATTAATTTTCACTAACCACTTTTATTCTAACCCCCCTGGCCGATCCTCCTAATTCACCTTGCACATAAGGCAAACCTTGGGGTAAGGTACAGGGGTGGGGAGAAGGTGGAAGGGTGGTTGGGAGCGCCTCCTGGGGTCTCTGATTTCTGGGAGGGGAGTTGTGTTTCTGTATTACCTTTAACTTGTATATTTCTGTAAATATTCTGTCTATAGTGTATATATCTGCAGTACATTGTGCTGAGCTGTAAATAGAGCTCCAGTCCTTAACTTCCAGCTGGCTGAGTTCTAGTCTGGGTCATTTTACAAAGTGTGGGGGGCGGGGAACTCCCAAACCATCACACTGGTCTACACCAAGCTACTGAATACCAAGTAACTGACCCACCCTAGTTTCACTTGGAGTCAGTGAGCTGCATCCTACATTAAACCTGGCAAACCAACAGATCATATTTAAGAAGCTAGAAATCCTGTTGCTGGGTCAAATTCTTCAAAAGAAACTACATGTTTGGCTTTCAGCCATTCCCCCAAGTGCATTATTCAAGCATTGGGAATATTTTTAGCTTAGAAGATACATGATCATAAACATTTTGACAGTAAGAAGCAAACATTATTCGGAAATGTCTTTTACTATATTGGAATTCTCCATTTTTATATTTTCCAGGCTGCATTGTTTCTCTTGAAAGGTGTATGTGCACCATAGAATAGGTCTCCTTAAAAGGTGTGCTCCTCAGGGTCTCCAATTATGTCTCCTTCATTCTGTTGTAAGGTACCTGTGTAAGGTACCTGTTCAGTAAATCAACTATATGGGTTTTTTTTCACAATTCTTGTACTTTATTGTACACATTTTCAACATTCACTAAAATCCGAATGTCATGACTGGTAAACCACAGTTCTCTTTTGAGTATGACATTTATATTCGCCTCGTTAAAACAGATTAGTCTGACAAAGTTGTAAATTCATCTGCTTCCAGTATGTTTGGGAGTGTGAGCTACAGGAATTCACCAGCACTCACAGGCTGGTTTTCAACTAATGAATAGCCCTAAGGAAAAGTTTGCTGGTGAAATTGACAGCTGGGTTTGAGCTTTTCACAGGTCTTATAAAATAGCCAACTTGGATTAAAAAAAAAAAAAAAATTTTAAAAAAAAATTCCAAGACCTTGTAAATAGTCCCTCCCCAGCCTTCCTGTAGACCCCCTTCAGATACTGGTAGGCTGCTATAAGGTCTCCTCAAAACCTTCTCTTCTCCAGGCTGAAGAGCCCCAAATTTTATAGCCTGGAGAACAGAAGGCTTCAAGGAGATCAGCTTGATCTAAAAATCTAGTGCACTCTGTTGCTATGGTATGAAGAGTTATGGCCACACTGAGCACCCAAACCAAATTTCTAATCCAGAAGACATATTTTCATGCTATTGAGACAGATCTTGGCAATAAGAATTGAAGGTTTTGTTTTGTTTTCTAGATTTGAACTAAAAAGCTCTGCATATTTGAATTACTGTTGTTTTCATATGGTTTCTCTGTTTAGTGCTCTTTCTGAGAAATTAAATGGCTTCATCTGCACAGTGAATGACTTGTCTGGAAGAGAATTCAAGGTGTGTATCTCAATGTGGTGATGAACATACCATCTAAACATCTGGTGTAAACATCTGAAAAGGAGTATGTCTTGACTATGGTAACATTGAGTGTTTTAATTAGCATGTATTAATTTTTATAATTCTATAGGTAACAAAATCTTACAGGCAACTGTCATACAGTTTTTCTGCATATATTCTACTGGCAAATGCCCTTTGCATATGATACTTCCAAATGATTTAATAAGAATATAATTCCTTCTCCATTTTACTCTCCTGAGACTCCTTCCTGTCCTTCCTTCACAAAAGATTATACAGCATGCTTCAATTTAAAAGCCACTGCTTAGGGTTTTTTTTTTGGTTGGTGGTTTTGTTTGTTTGTTTACTTTCTTTGTCTTTGGCTAAAGAAGAAACAGAAATTTGTTATGCCGAAATAGTTTCTTTGTGTGCGCTTCTGTAAATGTAATTGTGAAAGGAGCACGAATATGAAGCGGGGCCCTAAAGGGGGCCTACAGGAAGGCTGGGGAGGGACTATTGACAAGGTCTTGCAATGACAGGACAAGGGGCAATGGGTTTAAACTGGCAGAGGGGAGATTTAGACTGGATGTTAGGAGGAAGTTCTTTACAGTGAGGGTGGTGAGACACTGGCACAGGTTGCCCAGGGAGGTTGTGGCTGCTCCCTCCCTGGAAGTGTTCAAGGCCAGGTTGGATGAGGCCTTGAGTGACCTGTGCTAGTGGGAGGTGTCCCTGCCTATGGCAGGGGGTTGGAACCAGATGATCCTTGAGGTCCCTTCCAACCTTACCATTCTATGATTCTATGATGAACAGAATGACAGAAAATATCTGGGATTCAAACTTTCCTTTTTGTTTTTCTCTGAGATTTTTAAGGTATATTCAAAGCAGGACTATTGGATATGTATTTTAGTGTGACTAAATTTAGCACAATCCAGAGAAAATGAACCTCTAGGTGATCTGCTTTTCATAAAATGCATAAATAGTTTTTGAGAATTAGTTGTAGAAGCAATGTCTTGCTGTTCCGTTTCCTACACGTAACAACATTGTGGTCCTGAGGGATGACAAGAAAAAATGGTTTTGTTTAACAGGGCTTGAATTTAAGTGGTTTTAAATCTACAATTTTGTGACAGATTGGTACAGCACTGTTCTCTCTTGTGATTTATGTCCAAGACAACAAGAAAAGGTGTAGTATCCTTGTTGATTCTATATAGTTTTCCTTGGTTGTTTGTGTTTTGCTGTTCATTCCCTGTATTGTCCTCCCATAAATAATTGGTACTGTAACATTTCCACATTGAAATCTTCAGTAATGTGAGTGATCAAATTCTAGCTTGGAATAAAAGCCTCTATATATTGCTGATGGATCTATATTGGATTTATATATCTATTGATCTATATATTGTTGCTGCCGATACGGATCTCATTACCCCATAGAAACACTGCAAATCAACCCATCCAGTATAAAGAGCTTACAAGACAAGAACTTTATGCAAGAAACAGTGATTCAATTCTTACAGAATCTGAGCTTGCAGTGGAGTAGTAATTCACTTGAAGTGAAGCAGTGATTTGGCCATACCACTACAATTTCTATACACATCTATTGTATGTTAGCACAATGTTTCAGTAACGCAGAATACATTTAGCGTACTATTGTTAATTTTATTTCACAAGTTAGCCTCAGAGGAGGGAGAAGATGGTGTAAACCTATTAATTCATTATAACATTCTTGATGGAAGTGAGTTTGTAAACTGCAGCTACAAAGGTAAGTGATGTCATGGTGGGGAACTTTGAAAGTAATGAGAACAGAGGAGCAGAATCTTCAAAAATCAGCAATATAAGCGTCAATAAATCGGTCTGCATTTGTTTCATTTACACTAATTTTTAAACAATATTTTCATTTTTAATTATTTCTCATTTTATTTTAGTCTTTGGTAATCCTTTTGCCCTACACACTGCTCGGACACTGACAACCAGTCAGGCAGTGTTTCAAAGAAAGTAAAATACATATTCCATTACTTTACTTTTTATTTTTTTTTTCCCCAGTAAGTGTGTCAAATAACCAGATACTATTTTTTATTGCTTTAGTAAGCATTCAACATATCCCTGTGTACAGGATGTTGCGTTGTTTATAGGTATAATGTTATTAGATTTTAGTGAAATATTAGCTACAAGTAAGGGGAGCAGGGACCCTCATTTGATATATAAATCCCAGGAATCACTTTTTTAATGGTTTTATATATAAAAAATCCAAGCAAACCTCAGCATAACCTCCAGAAAGAAAACTCTTATTGTTATGTTTCATCACTGAGAAATGTTTATGTGTCCCATAAGATTTCACTCAGATGTTTAAATAATTTGTGTAACCTTTTGGTCATGTAATTTATTTGATTTATCTGAAATGATTGTAGACAAGAAATTTCATCAGCTCTGCTTTGTTCGAGAGTTTTCTCATAAAGCAGTGCAAAGAAAACATTTATGTTAGGCAAAAAAATATTGCAGCAGCCCCCCCCGCCAAAGATAGATAAATTGTGATTTTTCTCCTAATTTCATCCATACTATGTGCTTGTCCTAGATGTTTCATGTAACTTGACCAGAAATGACAGAATACAGCTTTCCCTGTAAAAAAACACTCCACTTTTTAAAGTGGAGCAAATTTACCACAGCACCTGCGTGGATGCAGAAGGAGGTCACAGGGAACCTCCTTTGGGAAACTGCATATCAGACAGGCACACATGAATCCATGTTCTCTCTGAAGTATAGAGTCTGCTTTTTGCATCTAAAGTTCAAAGGTAAACCTCTTCACTCTGCGTTAAAAGTAACTGCATCAGCATCAATATTCAGCGCTAATATACATCTGTATTACAGTTTAAGTAGTGTCAGTAGTATCATATGCTATGTACTAATCCAGCATTACAACTTTCTTATTCAGCCTTGCCAAAAACACATTCTGAAATGTTTCCTGTCCTTGTGCTTGCACTGGAGCATCTGGTTATATTTTGGATACGGCGTTGGTTCTCCTACTTCCTAAAGGCATCTGTTCTTCTTTCTCGGTAAGTATGCAGAAAGCATTCATGAATGAAACTATGCAGGCATGTAACTATGCAGGCTGTCAAAAGCTAATCTTCTCTGTCCTCAGTCAGCCCCTCAGGTGAGGTTTTTAGGATGTGTTGGTTTCTGTGGTAGAACAGAAGGAACTAAATAAAGGACTACTTAGTACTAACGAAAGGCCTTAAATGAGTTAAGAGAGACATCCTACAAATAGCAGACCTGAACTGTTCTCCTTTCTTGTTAAACCATTGCAGTTTGCACAACTCATACCTCTTTGCATTTCAGGTGAATAGAGCACACACAAACCAGGGTTGGTCTCTTTTTTTTTAATGCTAAAAATACCTGAGAAAAATAAGGACATTGTTGAAATAAAGGAATTTGGATATGATTATTTTCAAAACCTGGTACATAAGAGAAGTAATCTGAATGAAGCTATTCTGATATAAAATAAGTGTGAATGAGACTGAAGGCAGAACTGTCCGATCATTTTTCTTATTCTTGTGGTAATAAAAGCTCATGACTGCTCATTTATACTTTGAATAAAGACATTTGTAGGGAATTTCTTAGTGAAAAACAGGTGCTTTCATTTAGATCTATCCTATGCAAACAGTTTCTGCTAAAGTTTCTGGAGGACTCACAACTGAAAGGATTAGTTCTAGCGATAACATGTTAATGTGCCTGGCAATAATGATCATTGTGGATCAAGAGGTTACGAGGATTATCAGGACAACTTCTTCAAAAGATGCAAGCACAGTTTAGTTATGGTGAATCAGAGAAACATCCAGGTTGGGAAAGACCCTCAGGATCAACAAGTCCAACCTATATCCTTACTCTACAAGATTCACCTTAAACCAGTATGCCTAAGCACCACATCCAAATGACCCTTAAACACATCCAGGGTGGGTGACTCAACCACCTCCCTGGGCAGCTCATTCCAGTCTTTGACCACTCACTCTGTCAAAAACGTTTTCCTAATATCCAACCTAAACCTATCCAGCCTCATCTTGAGGCCATTCCTCATTGTTCTGTTCTCCACTTACCTGAGAGAAGAGACCAGCAGCAGCCTCTACTCAACATCCCTTCAGGTAGTTGTAGACAGCAATGAGGTCTCCCTTCAGCCTCCTCTTCCTCAAACTAACCATCCCCAGCTCCTTCAGACACTCTTCCTAAGATTTATTCTCTAGGTCCTTCCCCAGCTTTGTTGCCCTTCTCTGGACCTGCTCCAGCACCTCCACATCTGTCTTGTGTTAGGGTGCCCAAAACTGAACATAATACTCAAGGTGTGGCCCCACCAAAGCCGAGTCCAAGGGGACAATCACCTCCCTACTTGCTGACCACAGCATTGCTAATACAAGTCAGGATGCCATTGACTTCTTGGCTGCCTGGGCACACTACTGGCTCATATTCTGCCTGTGTCTATTACTACCCCTAGATCCCTTTCTGCCAGGCAGCTCTCCAGCCACACTGCCCCAAGCCTGTAGCGTTGTTTGAGGTTGTTGCGACCCAAGTGCAGGACCTGACATTTGGCCTTGTTGAAGCTCATCCAATTAATGTTGGCTCATTGATCTAACCTATCCAAGTCCTTCTGAAGAGCCTCTCTACCCTCATTCAAATCAATACTGCCACCTAGCTTGGTGTCATCTGCAAACTTACTGATGGCACTCTATGCCTGAATCAAGGTCATCAGTAAGAATGTTAAACAGAAGTGGTCCCAACATGGATTCTTGAGGAATACCACTAGTGACTGGCTGCCAAGTGGATTTAACTCCACCGACTATGACTCCCTGGGCCTTTCTGCACAGCCAGTGCTTTATGCAGGAGACTGTGTGCTCAGCCATGCCATGAGTAGCCAATTTGTCTACAAGAATTTTGTGAGGAACACGACATTGACAGTCTTTCTCTTATCTGGTAGCCAGGTTATCTTGTCATAGGAGATCAGGTTGGTCAGGCAGGACCTTCCTCTCATAAACCCATGCTTACCTGGCCTGATCCCCTGGTTGTTGTCTATATGACATATGATGGCATTTGAGATGGCCTACTCCAAGACCTTTCCCGGTACCGAGGTCAGACCGACAGGTCTATAGTTTCCCAGATCTTCCTTTCTGCCCTTTTTCAGATAGACATTACATTTACTACCCTCCAGTCCATTGGCACCTTTCCAGTTAGCCAGGACTTCTGGTAAATAATGGAAAGTGGCTTGGTGAGCACATCTGCTAGCTCCTTCAGCACCCATCTGACCCTGCAGACTTGTGTACATCTAAGTGGTGCAGAAGGTCAGTGGCCACTTCCCCATTTATTGTGATGTCCTCATTCCAATTCCCCTCCCTGACTCCCACTTCATGAGGGTTGGTGCCCAGAGCACTACTGGACCCAGTGCTAAAGACCGAGGGAAAGTAGGCATTGAGCACCTCAACCTTCACCTCATGCTTAGTCACTAGGTTTCCCTCTGCATTCAATAGGGGATGGAGATTTTCTCAAGTCCTCCTTTTGCTGTTAATGAATTTATAGAAACATTTTTTTATTATCTTTAGCAACTGTAGTAAGATTAAGCTCTACCTGTGCTTTGGCTCTCCTAATTTTCTCACTACATAGTTTCACTACATCTTTGTAGCCCTCACGAGAGCCATGTCCCCTCTTCCAAAGGCCATAGAATCTCCTTTTGTTCTTAAGGTCCAGCCAAAGGTCCCTGTTAAGCCAAACTGCAGAGATCCCTGCAGATCTGTGACAACCAAACTATTTTACCTTTTTTAAGATGAATCATTATGGTTGAAGAAAAATATTAGGTTATGGTACTAATCTTGAATATTGCTTTTGAATTTATTTCAATGCATAAGCATATATTTTCACCTTGGAAATCTATCCAACTGGATGCTGTTTCCATTTCCTACCCATACAGTTGAAAGACTTTCTTTTAGCACAGTTTTCCTTTGGTGGCTCTGCATTTACTAGTGACTTTCTGTTCTCATGTAGGACACAGAAACAGTGAAAACTATCCTACAAACTGAGCAGCTCGATTCTCCAGTTATGCTGTAAGAGGAAATAACTCCCCTGGTCTTGCACAGCTGGTAAAAATAGAGTAAATCTCGATATGTGCTTATTTTGATTGAACAGTGCAAAATGCCATATAGTTTCAGTATTTAGGAGAGAAAAGTGATCTGATTACTTCATTTAAGCTCTTTTTAGAGGAAGGCAGCAGATAACTGTCCCTTGGTCAGCTCAGCTTTTTCTTTTTGTTAACTGAATTGCCTGTGCAGATCTTTTGAAAATGAAGCCTGCTAGTTAAAGTAGGAGTTCAAACTGGATTCATCTTTGATGCATCTGTTTCGTGGTAAGTGTTTTGATGAGTGGGAAAGGGAAATGTTAACACTTTGTAAGATGATTTGCTATGTGAGAAAACTGCACTTCACAGCAAGATAAATAGCAACCCATCCAACTTTTCAACTGCCAAGAAGTCTCCCAATAGCCTGGAGAGCAGAGTGGGTAGGTTGAATTCCAGTGTCCCTAAAAATAATACAGAAGACCTGATAATTTACAATAATTCTTATGGATTACCAAAGATTTCGTCTGTGGCCAAAAGGCTTTCAAGAATGAAGTGGTGATAGTTATCTCTTAGAGGCACCTGTCAAAGACATAGAAGTCTGTTTACCCCTTACTACGTTTTAGAAATGTCTTGAATTGTCGTATTCCACCTGTTCTCACACCACAATGCTTCTCACTAATCAAAAACCATCAGATTTGTAGCCTCCAGGCACAATCAAGGTGTCAAACAGAATTTGATTTTTACCTCTGTAAATTCCTCTGAAGTGCAGATGACTGACTTGGCAGCAGTATTCCACACAGAAGAAAAGTCTCAGAGCTTCCAGGTCCTTAGCAGAGAGTTTGTGTAATATATATGAGTGTAAAATTAATGAAGTAATACAGAAAAAGTACACTTTGCAATCACAATATGTATTTTGATAAGGTAAGGAGATACAAAACATATTTAATGTGTCAAAGAACAGCTACATGTCATAGAATATCACTTATGAATGTTGTCAACTTTTGATAATTAAATATATCCTTTAAAGTAGTACAGTTCAATCTCTTGTTCAGCTGTCTGTAAATTCTATTTTGAGAAATCAGTGAAGCCTCAGCCCCAATGAGGTCAATAAACCATTTCACTAAGCTGAAAATTTTCATCAAATCAGACTGAGAATCTCTTTTGACAGTTTGTAGAAAGAACTTAGGCTATGATCCAAACCCAGAGTTTTTCACTTCTTGAAGTCTAGAAGTCAAAGACAGGGTATTAGCTCCGTAACTCTTGATTACAGTTAATTCAATATAATTAGACAAGAACAAAATATTCTGCATTTAAGGTTTTTATCGACAGCCATTTTGAAAGAAAATTTTGATGAAAAATTGTGTTAGTGAATCTTTTTTGCTTTCTGCATTCTTAATAGCTCTCGTAAAGTCTGCATTTTGAAATCTTGAAAATCCCCTGCAGTACCTTGCCTATCAGTGTCGTGTTTGTTAAAAGTAATTTCTGGTGATTATGTGTATACTTTACAACTGATCTTACTACTACATGTACTCATAGAATCATAGAATGGTAATATGGCAGGGACACCTCCCACTAGAGCAGGTCACTCAAGGCCTTGTCCAACCTGGTCTTGAACACCTCCAGGGAGGGAGCAGCCACAACCTCCCTGGGCAACCTGTTCCAGTGTCTCACCACCCTCACTGTAAAGAACTTCCTCCTAACATCCAGTTTAACTCTATTGTCTTCCAGTTTAAACCCATTGTCCCTTGTTCTGTCAC
>VWZE01002966.1:0-21009 GCA_013396675.1 Eubucco bourcierii
TTGTTTGTTTTTGTTTGGTTTTAGTGTTTTTTGTTTTTTGTTTTTTTTCTCCCGAGCGCGCTCTGCGCTGAGATGGCTAGCTGCCTCTCCAAAGAGCGCTGTGCCGCTGCCTCGCACTAGTTCGTATCTCGCGCTGAACCACGCCTCCTGGCTACGTCACTCCCTTCGCGCAGGCGCGTGAGGAAGTCGACTCCGCTGCCCTTCCTCCCCTCTCTCCAGGTACCTCTCTCGCAGGGAAGCTCCCTACTGCGCTGAAAGCAAAGGCGTTAAGCGCCGGAGTTAGTCTCGGTGCCGGATCTAGACCCGGTTGCCGCTACCTCTCCAAAATGTCTTATGGATATTCCGTGTCTTAATTCCATTCCATATCCTTATATGTTGTCCAATGCCAAGAACAGACCACAACCTTGGCTTCTGTGGGACAGACATTACCATGGTTCAAATTACCAATCACACGTTTATATGAGAAATGTTACAGTTATGACACCAGTTCAGGCCTCAATTGCTTTTGATGCTGTGCTGGTTTGAGGCTAATTAGAATATTTTAATAGAGAAAATTACACTATAGGCTGTGAAAGGAAAACATAATGATGTCTACTTCACTCATAGGCTTGCTAAGAAATTGTTTGGGAACAATAACCAAAACATATAGATAAGTCAGTCTCTGTCTGTCTCTTGCTGGAGTAGCAGCTGCTGGGGCGATCTAGCAATTTCTGGCTCTGGCTCNGTGGGGAGAAGGTGGAAGGGTGGTTGGGAGCTGCTCCTGGGGTCTCTGATTTCTGGGAGGGGAGTTGTGTTGCTGTATTACCTTTAACTTGTATATTTCTGTAAATATAGTGTATATATCTGCTGTACATTGTGCTGAGCTGTAAACAGAGCTTCATCACTTAACTTCCAGCTGACTGAGTTCTAGTCTGGGTCATTTTTACAAAGTGTGGGGTGGCAGGGAACTCCCAAACTGTCACAGATGCCTAAGCAGCTGATTAATAGGAAGCAGATATTTGAGTCACCTGTTGAACAGAAAATGTCAATGCAAGTAGATTTCATTCTTCACTTTATAGAATCCAGTATTTTTAAAAACTCTAACATTCCTTTTGATTCTGGAACTATCAGTGTGATTGTATATCTGCTTACAGAGACTTCAGGGCCATAGTCTACAATTTTTTTCTAATGATTATTTAATAAAAATAGAAATAATCTTAAGAGCCAAGTCAGGGACTGAAGTTCACATCTTTTTAAATGCTCTATGTGCTTAGCTGCAGTCATAGTCTGTCTCCCTTCTCTTTTCATAGCTTCACTGTCTGACTTTCACAGAAGGACTGTTGGACGATTTCAAGACAATTTATAGTTTGCTACCTAGGAGAGGAGATTGTGGACTTAAAATTTCTGAACTGTTCCATTTCCTGGATGACTGCTGAACTGACTGAGCTTTTATATAAAATATGCAGGAGAAGTAAAAGATACAAATTTCCTGAATGTTAGGAAACTACTGGTACTACTCTCTTGATCTTCACTTGTGAGTGTATCTTTCAGGGTTCCGCCAGAAGTAATTTTCATTAGCAAGACTAAAATAAAGGAGAGCATGCATAATTAAATACAACCTTGTATGAACACAGATTCTGTCAAAAAAAGAATGAATGTTGCTACCAAATCTTGTTTCTAGTTTAATATAAGAAAAACACATTAGAAACTGTGATATCTCAACAATGTATCAACAGATCTAGACTTCAACACCAACCTTCTATGTGGCAAGTAATTTGCAGATAACCTATGTATCAAATAATTGTCCAGATTTGCAAAGAAAAACAAGATTGTAAACTAATTTTTGGGGGTGGGGGGGAAACTCTTCAAGAAAATTTTGGTGACTGAAAAATTTGAGGTATTTGGGAAAGCAAAGGAATAAAACTGGTAATTTAGATGCTCAACCAAGAAATCTGTCTATGTCTAATCATATAGGGAATGCTGTGATGAATTGAGAAGCTAAAAAACACCTCTTTTGGTTTCAACATGATCTAGCCAGCAAAAATGTAGTCCTGGTAACATGGAGCTAGTATTTTCATGTGAATTTCTATCAATAAAAGAACCAAAGCAAGAACACCTCTGAACAACTTATGAGCATGTTTAAGGGTTCTGAGATAAAAGAACTTTCAGTCAGCTTTATTTATAAAAGTTGATGACTTAGCCTTTAAGTTATACTGTGAAATGATGATTAAACCAGAACATGTGCCATGACAGGGGTGCTACTGGCCATTCACAGATTATGTGAAAGGAATCAACACTAAAACAGGTGTCTCATATATTTCTGAGAGGAGACATTTAGGAAATGTAATGTATTGGTGGACTTAAGAGATTTATTGTCAGAAGATCATATGACTGTATATGTACTATCTGACAGACAGGAAAGATTTAAACCTCAGATTAGAGAAATCAATCAAATTTAAAAAGTTTACCTGCCTTTCATGCACCATGTGAAAGGTGCACACTTTTTAAGTCATGCTGACAGATGCATCCAATATATTACTGTATATTTGAGAACTTTAAAAGCATTTTAACCTTATGGTACTGTTTTTCTTGCTAATTATAGAATCATAGAATCATAGAATCATAGAATGGTAAGGTTGGAAGGGACCTCAAGGATCATCTAGTTCCAACCCCCTGCCATAGGCAGGGACACCTCCCACTAGTACAGGTTACTCAAGGCCTCATCCAATCTGGCCTTGAACACATCCAGGGAGGGAGCATCCACAACCTCCCTGGGCAACCTGTTCCAGTGCCTCACCACCCTTACTGTAAAGAACTTCCTCCTAACATCTAGTCTAAATCTCCCCTCTGCCAGTTTAAGCCCATTGCCCCTTGTCCTGTCATTGCAGGACCTTGTAAATAATCCTTCCCCAGCCTTCCTGTAGGCCCCCTTCAGATACTGGAAGGCTACTATCAGGTCCCCTCGAAGCCTTCTCTTCTCCAGGCTGAAGAGCCCCAACTCCCTCAGCCTGTCCTCATAGGAGAGCTGCTCCAGCCCTCTGATCATCTTTGTGGCCCTCCTCTGGACCCGCTCCAACACTTCCATGTCCTTCCTGTGCTGAGGGTTCCAGAACTGCACACAGTACTCCAGGTGGGGTCTGACGAGAGCAGAGTAAAGGGGCAGAATCACCTCCCTTGCTCTGCTGGCCACGCTTCTCTTGATGCAGCCTAGGACTCGGTTGGCTGTCTGGGCTGCATGTGCACACTGCAATTACTAGTGTAGAGCCACAGAAGTAAACATACTTTGGAAAATATATAATGTTTTATATCAAAGGTAATGTTTTCTATCAAGGTAATTTTAAAAATATTCTGACAAGTCTACCTGTATGCTAGATAATAGAATCAGTACCTGGCATTAGATGGAGGGCTGTTTCTCTATTGTGTTTAATGGTAGTAGCTGTAATCATACCTCATCTGCCTGTGTTCCAATGTCTAGTAGCAGGATGTGCTTATAAAGTTCGCTAAATGATTATAACATTGCTGGGGTACGGACTTGAGTTGTTCTAGAGTTGAAGGACAGGTGAGAGGTTTTTTCCCAAATCTTCATTGACATCAGGTCTTAGATCCAGACTTGGAAGTTCTCATTCTGAGGTAAAGTGCTGCCATGCATTCCCACAGGATGTCTTGTCAGTGTAGATAGAGGTTTTCAATGTTCACTTTCCAGAAAGGTGAATTATTGAACTCAACTCTAAACAATTGAAGTGACTGCTCCCAGGAAAAAAATCTTATTGATCTAGACTTTTTGTTTTACTTAACCAAGACAGGCTTTTATGAACATCTATTACACATAGAAAACAATGTTTTAAAGTTCATGTGGAAGTCAGTTGACTTTAGTGTTTTTAAGATTAGTATCCCTTATGAACAGATTCCTGCAGCTTTAAGGTGTGTGAAGAAAGCAAAACTGGTTATTATGAGAGGAGGATTAATGAAATCCTACACTGTTAAATTGCAGAGTTACTAGTGATTATGAGACACCAGCAATTCACCGTGTACATGCAAGCACTGCCTAAAAGGAGTGGAACAAAAAACTGTCTCTTGTGGCTTTAGGTTTTGCTGCAGAGTTGTACTGCTGACCTTCTTCCAGTAGAAATAATTCCAGAATACACACGGTTGCTAGTGACACCAAACCCATTGCTCTATCATTTAAACAACAAAGCCAAGGCTGTAGCAGGAGCAGCATTTTTTGAAGTTGTTCACAACAGTATTTTTGTAATTGTTGTATGGCATACTATTCAGAGGGCTATAAATAGATGCTTCATTATTTATATAATAGAATTATACTCTGCTCTGTGTTTATATACTTATGTTTTGAGGTTTGTCACATATACCATGAAACCCGTTGT
The DNA here is from genome assembly GCA_013396675.1 of Eubucco bourcierii. Classification (NCBI taxonomy): domain Eukaryota; kingdom Metazoa; phylum Chordata; class Aves; order Piciformes; family Ramphastidae; genus Eubucco; species Eubucco bourcierii. The sequence goes on from VWZE01002966.1 coordinate 4,362, forward strand.
TCTCTTAGTTTTCACTTGTCCACTTTACTTGAAGTGAGTAAATGGGTGACCAGCATACATTTGTAGATGCACTATGTAGCTTATGTGTTCAGGGAGCTACCTAAGACACCTTAAGTGTTCAGCTGCACAAAAATGTTGGTGCAATGACAGTGTAAGTATAGAAAGGTATTGTGTTTTACTCTGTCCTATTCTGCAGACACATCTGTGAGATCTATAGGGAAATCGTTCTCCATGATTTGGTTTCTTTACTGATATCAGGACTCGGTGTACTTCTGTAATAGGGTTCTGGTGGCATGAAGAATCCAGCCTTCCTATGACATAATGGTGGATGATATAAAAAGACACTGTTGATTCCTTGGATCTCTTTAATCTTGATAAAATCTTTAAGTATTTTGATTAGATAGTACCAAACTTATCAGACTGTTTTCCATGTATTTTGTGGATTATTTAATTTCTAGAAATCTGAGTACTTAAGACACTTTTATGTCCCTTTAAACACAGGATGACAGGATGTCAGGGATTGGAAGGGACCCAAAGAGATCATCGAGTCCAAGCCCCCTGCCAGAGCAGGACCATCATCTAGCTCAGGTCACAGAGGGGCACACATACAGAGGTGCCTGTTAAATATTTTCTGTTTCAGTTGACTGATTTTGAGCAAAAATATTTCCTTTGGTTTGAGGGAAAAAACAAACAAACAAACAAACAAACTTCCTTAAACAGAAAACTTGCTTAAACAAGTCACAATATATTAACTGATCAATACTACATTGAGCAATGATGTTTGCTTTCATGCTTGCTGTATTTCAATATTCTTATGTTTTTGGATCAGACCTTTCAGGGGAAGTCTGAAAGAAAATAAATTGATTTACAGTATGGAGCAAATGCCATCTGACAGCATATCAAGTTGTGAAATGGAGCAGAAGCAAATATATACAATGAAGAATGACTGTTTTCATAGAAAGAAGTTGCAATGAGCTCAAGCTGTGCCAAACTAAACATTCCTAGTCACTCAGAGTAACCTGACATGAAGCCATGCAACTGCATGTTATGAGACCAAAAACTCAAGCTCAGGAAAGCTTTTTTTTTAGTAAGATATCTAATTACTGTCTTCTTTATTATTGCCATTTTCTTCTTGACTGTCTTGAGAGATAATGCAGATATGATTATCTCATGCTCACCTGTGAGGGAATCCTTTCAAGGGCATCACTTTTGATGTAGGTATAAGATCATAGTGTGGGGAGATATCCTAATGAATAATCAGAATAATTGTAATTTCATTTGCTTTTCAGTTTATTAGTTTTATTACTCTCTTGATGATTAGATATTTTGAGTTACTGGAAGTGATTTCAGTAAGTATTTATATTAGTAGATTGAACATCTTACTCAAATAACCTTTCATCTGAAAGGTTACAGGGAATTATCTAATGTATTACAGTACTTTGTTAATCTTTTGGTACCTTTATTTGTTTTACATATACTGTGGTAACTTACATTCTACTCTGATTCCTGTCCTAATAATACAATGAGGGCTATTGTAGCTTCTTGTAGTCCCGCTGTTTTCTAAGAGTGTCTTATCAGGCGCAAATACTTAGAATAACTCTGCACTCCCAATTCCCTGGCATCCTTATTGCAACTCTATAATAAGCAGATAACTTCTCTAAATAAATATACATTGCAGTGTGTCAACTCTCAAAAAAAAAATCAGGACAAATTCTTTGTTCTGATAAAAAAAATCTGTAGAATGGCTTCTCAATAGCTGCAATTTAATTTTCTCTTTAAAGCAAAAGCAAAGTTTTTTCAGGGTTTTGTAATTGCACATTTTGAGTTATCAGTAGTTGACTAATAGTGATTGGTGTTTAATTCTAGGAGTTTTTCACATGTGCATGTATTTTACTTAAACTATTCAAGATAACATGAGACACCTGGTACCGGCCTCCAACTCACACAAGTTTCTGTGACAAGCTAGTAATAAACCCATCAGGCCAGAACTGGGATCTCTTGCAGTTAGCATGAGGCATAGTTAGCATAATGCCTGTGGTCACCTGCCAACAATGGTAGTGATGGTTTTATTAAACTACTAGATAGAAAAAAATATAACAATTGTGTTTATCTTTGGGTTCCAGACAAGACAAAAATGAAAATATGGTTTGTGCCTTTCTGATACTAGGGATATAAGAGTCTCCAGCAAAATGAAATGTTGATGTTCTAGAGGTGAAGTCTCAGAGCAGTGTTCTGGTAATAACAAATAGTCTCAGCCTTAAAAGTGAAAACAGATGATGAGTGCAAGAGCCCATTGAGGTAATTTTATTTCTCTAGACGACACCAGTTAGGCTTTTAATGGAGCAATATGTCTAGTTCTGGTATGCTTGAAGAAAGGTACAGAAAACATTGAACATCCGAAAATGTACCCTCTGGAATTATTTTCTAGCTAGATTGCCTTAGGTGAGACTTACAGTTTGGACACAATCTATCTTTTTTCTTTTCTTTTTTTTTTTTCTTTTTTTTTTTTTTTCTTTTGCAGCAGCACACTAAGACGTAGGAAAAACACCATGGAAATGTATCTGAAAGAAAATGCACAGTTGTCAGTACCTGAAGTAAAACAAAGTCATACGAAGCTTCTGTGTATTCATTTTCAATAACAGTAATGGTGATTAACCATTGGAACAGTTTCCTACAAACTACAAGCTTCCTGCTGTTTTCTCTTTTGGTTAAAATTTTAACTGCTATATTTGGAGGATTATTTTTCTTTAGAAACAAATTGTTAGATTGAATACAAGTAAACTAATTAAATGTAGTCGTTTGTCATATACAATAGGTTAGATTTCCATGTGTAATATTTTCTTTGACCAATACTGTTAAATAAGAATGTGGCGAATATGATGGGTGTAAACTGTTATAGGAGACCTTTTTAACAGGTGTAAAGTGTTCTAAAAATGTTTTCTAAAGGCTCCAAATTGTGTATATCTGCCAGAAGAAATGGCTAACCAAAAGAAGCAGCTAAATATATTAGCTGCTTTTAATAGCATATTTTGAACTATCTGAACTATCATAAAGATATTACCAGACAATATAAGTAGTGATCTATTATGGCGTTAAGACTTGGAATACATTGGAAAACTGTATTCATGGGTAAATGAGAGGCAAGGTAGATGGTAATTGCAGATAATAAGCTAAAACCAAAATAAAACTGAGTCTGGATTTTGAATAAAATGTTTAAAATCCATGGAGAAAAGCAGTAATTGAAACAAAACCCATTTCCAACTTAGACATTTGAATAGTGGAATAAAATTATGCTAATCTAACATATCTGCCTTATTGTGGTTTTCTGTTCATTATGCTGCATGCATAAGTATGAGATGGTTATTATCCCTTTGATAATAGTCCTTACTTATCTGTTTCAAATTGGTATGCTCTTTCCGAGCACTGCAAATGCAGTCTTATGAAGGATCTTGTTTACCAAATGATCTTTCTCTGCTTGTTATATTGTATTTTAATTTAGTTTTGTTTACATCATGTAAAATGTATTGCAAATGATATTTACTAAACTGTATTATTGGCTATTTGATGCCTACATATTACAGGACACCTCCCACATCATCTCTGGAGGATTCCATATCTAGTCCCCAAGAATTATGCTGCAGAATTCATGTCAATCACGACTGACATTCTATCTCTAGTCAATAAGTAATAGTGAGCACTTCAGAGAAAGATGCAGGCTATCCTAATAGTGCATCTAATTATGGCCTCAAGGGGTATTTCTTTGGGAATTGTACTTGGTGATCATTTCTTGTGGGTGGCCTTAGTGCTCACGTGATTTTTTCATTACTTAGCACTGCATGTAGTGTTGGGTTTTTTTTATAAGATTTTCCTGCTAGACATTACTGCTTTGGTGTGCTGTCCTAGTGTTTAGCATTTTGCTAACGCACGTTAAATACTGGTCACACTGTAAGAAATTGCTCTGTATTTGCAATGAGGTCCAGAAGCAACCTGAAGGATTTACTGTAGCATGTTTCATGCTCTGAATTTCAAATCTAGCTCATCAGTCTGAGTTCTAATATGATCTTGTCTCAATGTAACACAGATCTGAAAATGAGATACATAATTCTGTAAACCTTATCACCTTATAATTTCTTTCTTCCTAGTGCTTTTTTTTTCTTCTTTTTTATGTCAGTAGCTCCTGAAATATAGGGTTGTTGTTTTTTTCCTCGCACAATTTCAGCATGACAGCCAGAGAAAGCCTTTCTCTGCATCCCATGTTAAATTAGCCTTAAGATACTTGGTTAGATTTCTCATTTGGAAGGAATCTGAGAAAACTTGGGCAAAAGATTGATAGGCACTTTGGTCTCCCTTACCAAAGTTTGCTGCAAAAACAAGAGTATTTCACAGAAGATTTGGGGATTGTTTTTTTCACTTTTAAAAGAAATCTGCATTTGACCTGTAGGTGCAATTTAGTTATATTCCAGAAAGAAGTCTGTAAAGCTTAATCTTTTCTTTCAATGTTTTCTTTTTAAGGTGTGACTATAATTTGTTTATAATAATATATGTCATCACTGAAAAGCATATTCTTGAGTGGATTCTTATGTGAAGGAGTGGAGCATAAATGCTTGAATTCAATACTTAGGATATTCTGTCAGCTTTGAAGGAAAATTGTTCTGTAAATTTGATATGTGCCATCTCTCTTTCATATATATTCATTATAGTGAACTAGAGTTGCAGAAAACCCCTAGAAGGTCTGGAATGGCTCAGACCTCAATACTTTGGAATTTTGTTGTGTGTAGCTGTGAAATAGGGCATTGTAACCATTTATTAAGCAAGAATTCTAACAACCCCATGATCAAGTTTAAGTGAGACTCAAGTCACCTGTCAGCGAACCCTGAATTCAGAGGTTGGCCTATAAGACCAGTTCTTATAGAAACCTGTGTACAAGTTGTGGGTTTTTAAGTAGTGGGTGCTGAGATAAAACAATGATGTCTTGGAACCTAAGGGAGAACAGCGCTTCAGATTCCCAACTGAGATTCATATCAAAATTTATGTGTATGAAGTAAATAGTCCTTGGGTTTTGGCACAATTTTAGATTCAGGACATTGTAAATCTTTCTAAAATAGACTGTAGGATCTAAGGAATTTTTGTGTTTTATCCTAAGTACTTTGCTAAAACACAGCCATAATTATTTTCAGAGGCACTAATGCTTTCTCACAGATTTAGCTTGACCATTTTTGTTCTTTAACTATCCAATCAAATTCTGCTCTGAAAGTGTAGCTGGAAATTTGGCAAAGATTCTTGGAGCCACAGTTTATTAAATGAATTCTACAGCTGCAAAGTTTTAACAATTTTTATTTTGGAACTATATCAAAAGCTTTGCATTGTATAAATGTGCATAAAAGACTTGTTTAAATTTAATCAGTGATGTATAACTCAGATTTAATCATGGCTGGCTTTGTGCAGTGCCCAAATCACTTTCTCAGTGGGGAATGAGCTTTGAATCAAATACCATTTAGTGCCTTATTCTGCAAAGTATAGTTTCATCTCCAAATGGTGTGAGAATCTTCTCTTCATCTAATAGGAGTTCTGCAAGAATGAAGCACTTCACAGTGTTGACCTGTCATGCTCTGAAAAACACTAGACCTAGATTCCTTCAGAGATTAGTTGTGTTTGTCCACCTGTACTAAAGCTTTCTACCTGTCCTACCTTTTAAGATCTATCAGTGCATTATGGTAAATGCATGTCCACCAGCTTGCACCTTCTAAGACTTTCTCTTAGCACCTTACTAATTTTATTTACTTTGTTGCGCTTCAAATGTATTTTATAGATGAAAAAAAAATTGAACTGTTTTGTTGAAAAAAAAATCTTTTAATATGAAAGAAGTGATCAGAATGCACACATCAAAAAACCTCAAAAAGTACCTTCTGGACAAATACTGTCTCAGACTTTTACTGGATGTGATTTTTAAAAGGTAGTCCCTGGGTTTTCATCTGGAAGTATTTCAACTTGGTCATGTAAATGACTGAGAAAGATGGACCTAAATTAAAGGTGAATACTTAGCAGTCTTAGTTGTAGGAAGAGATACTGTAATTTTTTTTTTTTTTTTTTTTTCCTTTAAAACTAGACAGATAAAGCTAGTACAGTCCATGTTGTAGTCTTTTGGTCAACTGTAATGGCAGGAACGATCCTCTCAAACTGTTCTGGTATCTTTAGAAGGAAAATAAGAGGCCCATGCTCTTTTATGGTACTTACAAGAAATCAACCTTGTATTTTTGCAGATTAGAGGTTTTGACTTGACATTAGGAACAATTAATGTCACCTACATATTTAGGCCACCTGTGATGATCAAACATTTGGAGATGGAACATCATTCCATGAATATAGAGTAGTATGAGTGCTTTGAAGCATAAACAGCAGTCTCTTCCCTAGTTTGTCAGAATGTAATGATTCAAATGCTTCATGGTTTCCTAGTTTGAGCAACAGAAATGGAATAATAGAGGCAAGAATTAAAAGTTTCTTTTATAATACATGGAAATATTGAAAACAAATTTGATCTAACCTCCAAAGTTTTTTGCCTGAAGATGTTTGATTTCAGAGTGTTATTGTACACACAGAAGCAGCCTGTATTGTATATTCACAGACACTTACTAATTATCTGCTTTTGAATAGCATTAAGAGGAAATAAAATTTGTCTTTACATTTTTGGATGCTCTTGTATTGACAAATAAGTTTCTTAATGCCTTGGTAATAAAGGAAGTCAAATACTAGAAGTAATATTACATGTTAAGATGATGGTGATCTTAACCCGATAGTGGTTTTGCTTATTCACATAAACCACATAATGCACTCCAGGGAATATGACAGAGCTTTGGCAAGGATTTTTTAATTCACTGACAGTTGCTTTAAAGAAAAGAAATGAGACATACATAGGACATTAAATTAAAGACCACTTTTACTTTTAAATTAGCAGTAAAATAAAATAATTGTGTGCAATATATATATAAAAAAATATTTTAAAAACCACTGTTCTTTTCTACAACCTCTCACTAATGTTTTCCAACGATATCAGGTGCAGTAAAATGGAGAGAATAATCTGTAATTCTTATCCTCTGCTATTGTGTGCGACTAGAAGTTGCAGGAAATAAATGTTATTTATTAACTCATTCCAACTTGATTATTTCCTCATCTCTGCTCCTCTTGTCCTCATAGAGTGACCAGAAGTACCTTTCTACTTAATAAACTTGAATACGAATGGTGTTTTACTTTAGCTGCTGTTATATATAATGGATAGCTTCTCTGTCAGAAATCTTTATCAACAAGCCAAAAATCTCTCACTGGAGTTTGTTACATCTTTATATTTGTTCCAAATGATCTGGACAGGCTAGCATCAAGTGCATTTATGTTTTATTACTGCTTAAAAGATTCAGTTGGATATATAGGGTATGCACATTAGATAAAAATGTCATTATGCTTTAAGTATGCTACCTGGGACCTTGTTTTGATTTGTTTAATTAGGACTTATGCAAAAATACTTGGAGATGCTTGTAATCTCCCTTCCATTGCTTTAGTGGATATTTAATGAGTAAATATTTTTGTTTACTCTACAAATTTCATGGAAATATTAAACATTCTAAACTGTAAAGGTTTTATATATATATATATATATATACACACACACATATCAACACTAACATCTCCTAGCTCAGTCTCAAAGAATGTTAAATGAACAATCTGTGGGAAATTTAATGAAAACGCTATTTATTTAAAATCTGAGTAGTGTTATTTTTAATTTAAATTTCAGTCAGGAAAAGAGCTGAATATGCCATTACCACTTATATGTTTGTTTTCTTAAAGGTAGGATCCAGCAAGGATCCACACATTTCTGTGTGTCTCCGCTAGATCTGCACTCATGTTTCATAAGTAACTACAGTGTAAAGAGATAGGTGGTTTGGTTGTCTGTCAGTCATAAACCTGACATATACACTAAGCTCTTTCCTGGTTTTTCTCCCAATCTTTTTCACTGAATTATAGTTGCTTAGACCAAAGCCGTCAATATAAACCAGAAACAAACTATTTTAAACAATTAGAAGTGTGTGTGTAGATCTGCTACTATGATAGGAAGGCCTGTTAGCACTTCTTTCTCTAAATATGCCTATCTCTAGACCTGAAGTATTCTTGCTGCTAATGTGTGTCTAATCAGTAAGGGATTAATTCAAATTAATCTCACATCCATTTCTTTGGTCTGTACAAACTAGATACTAGGCCATATTTCTCAGTGGGTGCCTCTGCTCTGCCCTGGTGAGACCACATCTGGAGTACCGTGTCCAGTTCTAGGCTCCCCAGATTGAGACGGGGGATATACTAGAAGGTGTCCAATGGAAAGCTGTGAGGATGATTGAGAGACTGGAACATCTGCCTTATAAGAAAAGGTTGAAAGACCTGAGGTTGTTTAGTCTAGAAAACAGAAGACTGAGAGAAGACCTTATTGATGTTTATAAATATCTGAAAGGTGGCTGTCAAGAAGAAGGTACCAGTCTCTTTCCAGTGGTGTCTGTGGTATGACAAGGGACTATGGATACAGAGTGGAACACAGGAAGTTCCATCTTAGTGTAAGGAAACATTTTTTCACTCTGAGGGTGACAGAACAGTGGAACAGGCTGCCCAGAGAGGTTGTGGAGTCTCCTTCTCTAGAGACTTTCAAGACCTATCTGGATGCATTCCTATGTGACCTGTCCTAGGTGATCCTGCTTTATCAGGGTAGCTGGACTTGATGGTCTGCAGATGTCCCTTCCAACCCCTACCATTCTATGAAACTATTAAAAGATGTAGTTCTTGTAAGGCATTTACAGTGTTCTAGGGTTTAATAAACTATTTCTACTCTGAAATATCTGTGGGATACTCTTGTTTTACTGTTACTTTAGGTTGAAGTGTGGACTAGATATACCTAATCTTCTGATTAACTTTTGAAATTGGTTAGAAACTGCAAAAATATTCCTTATTACTTTTTTTTGTACCTAAATAAATCAGAGAATATTAATATATTTTTCAGTACTTAAGCAGTTAACTGTATTAATAACCAGCCAGATTAGATTAATGAGTTAATACTGCATTGAGATGAAGGGGTAACGGATACTTTGCCACGTGGTTGTTTCAAACTGTCAGCAGCCTTAGGCAGACATCCTATACATGCCACGTTTAAAAGGTTAGTTCTGTATCTAGAATAATGTTTAAATTTGGCTGTTTTGCTTCATATCTACTATTACAAAGATATAAAGCAACTATAAACCTGTCTAACCAATCTGTTAATCCCAGTTCAGAGCTGCTCTGCAGATGTGAAGTAGTGGGTGCATAAAAAAATAAATTTGCACTCTTGTTTTGTTTGTTACAGGAAGATTAGATTTCTGAATTTCTAATTATGTAGAAATTTTAAAATAATCTACAATTATGTGACAATTTACATGTCACATTTAAATTATACAAAAGATCTTCCTTGCACTTCCTTTTGAAAATATTCATCAGGTGCATACCTCAGGTACTGTCCCACTACATGTGATGCAGAGATCAATTTTGGTGTCATAAATCTTTGAAAACCATAATCCAGAGCATAGTTCTTGTCTTCTTTTCTGCTATAAATAATTGAATATCAATAGCATGGATGAGCTGAGGAAATGTAATCTGCTGATTAAAAAAAATTAAAATAATTTAAAAAAAATATATTTGCATCACTGAAATGTTGGGTTCATTTTGTCAAACACAAATTTAATTTATAAGGGTGGAGGGAAGTGTCTAGAATGACTTAGAAGTATACTCCATTTATGCTTATTCTAAAAAAAGGTGGCATGCCAATCTATTATAGTTATGTGCTAGGATGATAAACAGCTGTTTTATCTGAATAAAGAATGGGGGTTTTGGTTCATTATGACAGAGTTTTTGATAGAATGCAACTTCTGAAATTCTTATCGTTAAGTCTATTTTTAGGTGTTTTTTTTTATTTTTCCACATCAGAGGAGATTTTTAAAAGGAATCACTTGCGAAGTGGAATAAAAATACAGGGAAAAAACAAGTTAGCATGGAAAGTCAGCATTTTATTCAGAATACTGTGTGAGGAATATGCTTTTAATGTCATGAATTCAGTGTTTCTTATTTAAAAATATCAGAAAACCTAATCATTAAACCATAACCTATTCTTGAGGGGAGATTAGTTCTTCATTCTTGCAGGTATCATGGCAAAATAAATGCGACATCTGGAGTTGGAAGTGGATGAGAATATTTATGCAGAGTGCATGCAATTCCCCTCAACCAACCTTAAATTCTTTCAAGCAATCAGATCACCTTTGGGTGATTGATGCATTAACCCATTGATAGGTTTTCCTGGTTTTGCACTCATTGTTCACTCATACAGTCAGTAGGGACTGTAAGTCAGAGTTTTGAAAGAGGATTTATGGAATTATGTATTCTAACAAAACTAGGCTTGGAAAAGTCTTAGAGGCCTTGGAAATTTGGAAGGTGAAAATGGGATCCAACTACATTCTCTTTAAAGTCAACTGAGTGTGATGATGATTCATCCCATCTATATTTGATATCTATACTAGCCTAGAGTTGAAGCAAATTAATTCTTTTTTATGAAAGATTGCTGCACTATACTAGTAATGAAAGTTCTTTCAGAGACACATGGCTTGTATTCAAGGCGCTGTATTCTTAATGCATAACTAAAGAATTTCTGGCTGTGGAACTTTTTATACAACAGCAGTAAAACTAGGTATGAGATTAAGATATGGCTTATAAACCAGGTTACATTTCTGCACTTTAGAGTATAGACTGTTACAAAATATTTATCTAAGTTTATTGCAATTCTTATCCTCAAGAGCTAACAAAAATGTAATAGAACTCATAAAAATTATTAGAAGTTTGTTTCTACTCCAAGGAAGAAATCGGATGAACTAGAAAATGGTTTTGATAACTATCTCTGAAGAAGGCAAAATGCTGTGTAGCAGTGAGAGATCAGTTTGGCCTGCTACCCATTTGAGTAAATTCATTAAATCAAAGCAAGCATTAACTGCCAAGAATGTTTCTAGGTGGTTTAAACCCTTATCCATTGTCCTCTGAGATGAGAACCCCCATTTGGATAGATAAGTACTTTCACAAACACAGAGGCAGAGATTCTTAAACTTTTATTTCACTCTTTTTCTGGACAGGAATGTTGGTGATGTGTTGCTTAACTCTGAGGATATTGGGTACAGTATTTTGAGTTTCTATGTATAGACTGTAGAAATTTTATTCTTAAATTAACGGCGTACGATGCAATTGTTTATTTTTTTTTTTTAATTTTATTTTATTTGGAAATAATGTGAATGCAATATTCAGTTCCAAGGGAATTTCACTGTTATTTGACATCAATTAACTTGACATTAAATAATTTGTTCCAATTCCCATGCAAAACAGAAATATTTATCTTAAGTGGGAAATTATGCTTAGCTCTCTTGATTATTTTGGTTGATATAATTTTATTCCACTGTAACCAGTTTAACATTAATTAATGTCCAGATTAACATTTCAATGCTAATACGTCAACATTGGGAATTGCTAGGATTTTCCTTTTACACAATTTAGTTGGCACATTTAATTGAGAATTGAGGAGCACTCTTTTTTCTCATTGGAAAACTCATGGAACTGCCTTTTTATCGTACTCTGTGTTCCTGAAAAACGCAGTGGATGGGATTCTCTGTAGCTCCCTTGGTATGCTTTAGAACAAGCGTGAAAAGTATACTAACAAGAAGTACTCCAGCCTCGATGTTGTAGGATAGGTAGTCCTTAGAACTACTCCGACCAATGAGACTGCCTTCTCTGACGTGCAGTGAAGGTCTTGCTCTCTTTGAATGAAACTGTCATCATTTGCTAATACCCTTCAAAAATGTAGTGTTCACTGAAATATGTAATTACCTATCCAGTCATTCCACCTCATTCTTACCACTAAGCCTAGTGATTCTACAACATTTTTACTCTTCAGCAAAACTTTTCCATAGTCTTGTCCAGTTGAAAAGCAACGATCTGCTGATTTGTGTAATCAACACTAGAAACTTTAGAAAGGAAATTATGCATTCTATCAACTTTGAGATTTTTAAAACCGTTTTACTTCTGTTGTGTACAAAATGTATAAGTAACATAGTCATAAATGTGCATAAACTTTGTTCAGAAAAATGTTATTGCTGTGTGCCTTCAAGTGGAGGAGTTGTTATCTTGGCTTTGCAAAAGCAAACCGGAAATAGTCTTGATGTGGTCATAGCTGCAGAAGAAAATAATTAGTTTTCCTATACCATGACAATTCTGTGCTGAGAGATTATTTTCATTTTCTGTTTTCTTTCATTATAACGCAAGTACAGGCCACTGCAGAAGGAAGCACCTACAGACCCTAGCGTCAGTACAGAAGGTATTTTTTATTGGTAAAATAGTTAAAGTCCAATCTCCACAAAGGCCTTTTGTTTCACAGCTGCTTGAAGGAACTGTGGTGCTCAATTGTCTTTGTCCTGATAGTGAATAGCTTGTGAACATGCTTCTGTTTTGGAGACTGTTTTTGCTATTCCAGGAATGTTTTATATAGACAAGTTTGGGGTTTGTTTTTTTGCCTCCAGATTGTTTACTGCTTGTCTAAGGAGTGACTTAAGTTACAGATAAATTCCCCAGGAAATTTACTTCTCAGTGATCCAATGCATACTTATGAAGAAAGAGTAATATGCAAGCTTGCATGTTCTGTATTCATCATGCATTACCCATGGGTAAGACTGCTTATAGAAGGTCTTAATTTGTTAATTAAAATTTACTTTCCATGCTTAAGTATGTGGCTACCTGGATTGAAGTCTGAGGCTAAACTACTAGAAAGAGGTGTGATGGGCAAGAGACTAATTTTCTGAAGGAGATATTTCCCATTAACTTCAAATGATCAATTTAGTAATATTTTTTGTCTTTCACAAAATTTGGTCTAAGGAGCGTTCCTCTAATTTGCATCATCAGGCTTCCATTTTTTACAACCATCTAATTTGTAAGACTTCCTAAGATGAGAGGAAGCTGCCTCAAGTTGCACCAGGGGACATTTACATTCCCTCTTACAAGAAACTTCTTCACTGAAAGTGTTCTCAAACAATGAAATAGGCTCCCCAGGGAGTTGGTTGAATACCTGTTTCTGGAGGTGTTTAAAAGATGCAGAGAAGTGGTGCTAAGGGACATGATTTAGTACCAAACTTGGTAGAGTTAGATAATGGTTGGACTTCGTGGTCTTAAAGGTCTTTTCCAACTGAAATGATTCTATGATTCTTTCCGTAACAGTATTCCCTTGGTGCTCAGTTATTCAGCAGCTACTGGGTAACGCATCTTTCTATTGTCACTAGAAGGATTACAGTCCTGAGAGACCAGCCAACAACTTGGAGGCAAGTGGAAAGAGCTAATGGCAGCTGAAACAGAGATAACTCACTTGTGCAGAATTCCTTTTGTATTACTATATGAACTATGAGGGAGTTCATTGAAGCTGGTTAGCAGTTGTACAAAATCGGTATATGTCTGAAGAAGTAGCAAACAATTATAATATCCTAGCAAGGCAAATTATATCACCATGGAATTTATAGACAGAATGACATCTCTGGGCAAAAGAGAAAATTGTATGAAGAACTGTGCAGAGCATAAGAAAGTATAAAAGATGAAAACTATTAAACTGGAATAAAGATGAACCATAGAAAAATATTCAGAAGAAAAAAAGCTGTGTGAGGGATACTTGTCACTCATATGTGGTTTAAACCAAAGACTGAATAGTGTTACTTCAGTCTGAAGTACTAAGTACTCATTGTCTACTGAGTAGACAATGTCACCACCTTAAACAAAACATGTCCTACCAAAGCGTGACCCCAGCATTTGACTCAAATGGGAGCTTTACATTCATCTCTGAATAGTGCATTTGCTTTGTTTTGTTTCCTGTTCAAAATAATCAGAGCAATTTGCAAAAATGTGTGCTCTTCTAGATCAATTCAAAATGTTTCATCCTTATTACTCTTACAATGGTAATTTTTTAAATGGGGACAGAGATGCAGAATTTATCATGTAGCAAGTTTGTAAGTTATTTAAATAGTGGCTTTGTTTCTTTTGATATTTCATTGCAATATGAGAGGTAATTTGAGGCAGATATTGCTGAGACTGTGCATATCTTTATTATGTGCTTCAAGGGTTTATTGTGATTACTTGGTCCCTTGATCACCATATGAACATATGGTTTCACAATTTCTGAAGGGAAAAGGTATTAGGTGCACAGTGGATGTCTTTGTGCTAGTCAGGCATATGCTGGGGTGCTTTCAAAGAAAAGCAACTGTTGGTTTGGTTTTCTTTGAAGAAAATCTGATTGCATGCACAAAAAGTGTGGTGAAAGCTGAACACGTGTTAAGTAGAGACATTCAAAGCATCTTAGTTTCCTATGTATAAGAGAAATTCAGAACTAGAGCACTTCTAACATGGGCACAGACTGAGTACTTATTCTTCATGCTATGTTATGCTATTAGACCAACAGTTAGCTCTCTATTGGCCCATTCACTGGGAGCAGAAGAGAGTACCTGAAGGTTGAAGAAGGGGCTGACTTGGTGACAAACAGCCTTGTGCTTTGCCCCAGTTTCCACAAGCTCACAATTCCTTTCTCTCTTAGTGGCACTTAGGAAAACCACCTGTGCCACACCAGGTACTGCTGCTTCTGACTTCCTTAATGGTTGAACTGCTGCATACAGTTGATTCCTTATGAAAATAAGAAGTACTGTTATGAAGTGGTCAAAGAAGGAATCCAGCTCTTTGGAGCTCCGTGCATCCCATGAGCTGGCTCTACTCTGATAGAGCTCATGTTACTCAAAGGGTAAATTATTCATGCACATTCTCTGTCCTCTTGTGAGGTGCTGCACAAGCACTGGAGGAGACACTTCTCCCAGCCTGGAGGGTTACGAAAGTGTTTACCATTAAATTTCAAAACCAACCACTGTTAAAAGCAAGAAATAAATTCAGGACTGTACCATTTCTGATCGCTGCATTAATCAATAGCTATTTCATCCAGACTTTATATCATATAGAAAGCTGATAAAGAATTTTTTTTATGAGATCTTTTGTCAGCCTCTGCAGCAGCAGAGATACAGTATGCATCCATGAGCCTGTTCTGCCTTGAAAGTAGCTCTGTGTTAATGATATTTTTTGCAGTTGCCAGACATTTTGAGGATGCAGTAGCTTTGTCTTTGTTCAGTGCAATATGCTGTATTAAGAAGTAAACAGCCCATGCAAGCTATCATTCTGCAACAACTTAAAAGCTATGACCCGCAGAAAGGTAAATTGTATAGCTAACCAAATACCAGACTTGCTAAATGGGCCTTTATTTACCTTGAAATGGGATCTGTTTGAAACACAGGCTATTTCAGATAACAGGCGTTTAGCCTTTTGTATGCTCTGTTTTGATCTTCTTGTACAAAATCAAGCATTGCACTTTACTGTGAGAGATGAGACAATGAGATATAGCTTGTGTGATATTACAAATAAAACAAATATAAAAAAGAAAACAGCTTTGCTTTTTAAAATAAAGAGAATATATCAGAACACATTCAAATTACTCTGAAATAAGTAGGACAAGCCAGCAAACACTGGGGAATTCAACATGAAAGTTTGATTCAGATCACATGGATAATTCATACTTCACGTTCCTCCTCCTTCTACTTGAGAATAAAAGTCACACTAATATTCTAATCAGGACTACTATAAATAACAAAATTCTGTTTCCCCCTACTAGGAATGGCTTTAATTTTCTGTACATCTTACTCTTTGTCTGTAACTATCTTTGTACGATGTTTCCTAAACTGGCTTAACTTTTATGTGATATTGCATATGATCATGTAGTACTGAAAAGTGTATTGGTACGTGTCTCAATGACTAGTAATTTCACTGGAGTTTAGGATTAGGCTGGAGGTGAGGAGAAAGTTCTTCACTGAGAGAGTCATTTGCTACTGGAATGGGCTGCCCAGGGAGGTGGTGGAGTCACCGTCCCTGGAGGTGTTCAAGGCATGTTTGGACGTGGCACTTGGTGCCATGGTCTAGTCTTGAGGTCTGTGGTGATGGGTTGGACTTGATGATCTTTGAGGTCTCTTCCAACCCTGGTGATACTGTGATACTGTAATTATCCTAAATAAGATCCTGTAAAACTTGTTCTGCCCACTCAACAGGATGTTCTGTAAATTATATCTATATTGTAGCAAACTACATCATAAGTATTTTGACAGTTTTAATCTGTTTTCACTGGTGTGATTTTTCATAGACCTTTATTTTGTAGGGTTAGGGATTTTTCATACCATGAGGTGAGTTGCATAGACCAGGACAGGAACAGTTATAGTCAAAAATTACCAGAAAAAAAGTCTGTGTTCATCTCTATGTTGAAAAGAAACTCTGACTTTGTCTAGTAGTTCTAGGGCATCTTGAAACACTCACCAGCATCTGTGGCATTGCCCATTCAGATGCCCTTAGCATATGGCATTTGCATAATGGAGAACTCTGCATGCTCTCAGAAGGGCATCTGGAATGGGATGGGCAGTTAATGGTCTTTTCATTACTTGGTCATTGGGAATATTTATCTCATAAATAAAGAAATTCAGCATGGTGGAGTTCCCCC
>VWZE01002966.1:21015-33643 GCA_013396675.1 Eubucco bourcierii
CCCCCCATTGTCTAAGCAAGAAAAAGTCACAGGAGTCAAACATCCTAACTCAGCATCAATCCAGAAACACAATACAGTGTATGCAGTAAAAAAGGAAGATTTATCTATAAAACCTGGAAACCAGAAATTTAGTTTATTAAGTATTGTCATTTCCATTGCAAACCTTTTTCAGTGTCACTTTGGAGTAAATTCCTTTTGTGCAACATGGTTTAAGACATTTTCATTATATTCCTTTTCACAGTTCCTTAGATTGTGTTCTATAACTGTTTACTATTAACCTAACTCCTCTTTGTTTATTCCTTTCAATTATACTTTATGCTGTAGAAGAAATAAATTTTTAGGGTTGATGATAATTTTTTTTTAATAGACAATGAGATTTCTGTTAGTGCTCATAAAATAGTTTTATAACCTATGCATTGTTCAGATTAATTTAGCTTTTTCAGCAACACTGTTTAAAAAACAAAATGAAACAAAAAAACCCAAAAAAATTCTTTTAATTTTTCTTAATACATAAAACTTTTTTTAGATAATAAAGAGGTCTTTGGAAAATGTCATTTAAGTTCTGGGATTTCCATACAAAGCTTATTTTGCAGGGACCTGTGCTATTAATCTGCAGAGTTTGCTTTGTGTTCACAACCTATGTGGTACAAAGCTCTAAACATAAACCATTTCTTTTAGCAATGCTTGGCAGTAAAAGATCAGAATTTGTGTTATCTGCATGCAGGTGTCCAGTGTGTTGTGCATTGATAGCTCAGCTTCCAGTGCACCATCGATCTCCTACACTTGAAATATTATATATTGATTATAGGATTAACTTAAAGCAAATTTATATTTCATTCTCTGAGGTAAGAAGGGAGTGGCAATTTTCTCTGAGGAAGTCAAATCCCTGTCAAGGTTACACAAAAAGAGTTAAGCTCAAAAGGAGCTGAGCTTTATGAAGCTCTGTTTCTGAAGACAATTGCTTCAGTACTATTGGACCCTGGAGAGCAGTACTGAAATTGTCAAAAGTCCCTGAATTCCCACTTAGTCAAAGCTACTTCCGGCATGTACATTTAAAGTCTGAAAATTTTAGCTGCTACTCAATCTTAGTGTATACTTGAAACATAATATAGTATATTTTCTGATATACCATTTATCAGGTTTGTTCAATGCTGTACTCAATAGCATTGAACAGCAGCAAGCTCATGTGTAGCTGAGAAAACAGGACCAGAACTCACAAAGACCAAGCATATATTCTTGCTTTGGCTTAACCAGTTAGCAAGTCTTTCTCTCTGTTGGCTTCTGCTTTAGGAAACCTAGTTTGGAAAAGGCTCTCACTGCTGCATGATGCTGGATTTGATGCTGATAGTAATTTGGTCAGTTCTGTTCGTTTTAATGGTCAGTATTGCTACCTTGATCCATATTTATTTTCTCTTAGTCTGTTCAGACTGGCCATTTTTGAAAAGTTCTTTTAACTTTTCATTTGAGTATACCATCATGTATTTCTCATTTTGTTTGCAGAGATCTGTCAAATTTACATGAGATCAAAGGAGGTATTGCTGTAAATTTAGAGGTCACCTCTTTAAAGCTGTTTGCTATCAAAAAACCTATCACTTACTGTCAGTTAGATCATAGGTTCATGCATACTAAAAGGAAGTCCTGTAAATATTATTCACATTGTTCAATAGTCACTTCAGACATCTGATAGGATAGTGACGAGTGATTTTAGAGAAATACTGTAGTAGTTTTGCTATAAACATAAAGAACAAAACAAACTTAGATTTCTGATTCTCCCCATCCACTTAAAAATTGGTAAATGAAAACTGTTTCTCCTTGGTCCTATTTCTGTTTCTTCCCTGAGCCAGGAGACTAGCCTTTAAAAGAGATAGTACTTAGCATCACACACACACACACAAATTAATTACAAAACACCCCACTAAAACAGTATACTTAAAGCCTAAGGTAAAAGGCTGTATGAGGCTTGATTCCATGTTTACTATGTATCCAGGTTATGTTTTACTTAAGTTGTTGAAATAGACTCTTTGTGTGTATTGTCTTGTGTACCTTACCATACCAAGGATGTGATTTGGATTATAATTTCCCATAAACATCCTGGAAGCAGATACTGTTTTCAGTTCTCTCAGCATGTAAACCATTAAATAAAAAGTGGAAAAATTACCTCTGCTAGTGCAGAGTTTAATGCTTTAATGTTGCTCCCATTCAGTTCTCAGAAAGTCTGTGTTCTCTAACTGGAGATGGATTAGTCTGAAAATACTGCTAAGCTTCATAGATAAAACTCTACTCTGTTTCACTCTTAAAATATAATTTTATAGTGCAACTAGCTTCTCTTTATATTTCATTGCAAAATATTTTGCCCTCCAGTGGGTATACTTTAGTACCTTTTTGTAGATTAAGCCCGAAGCAGAGTTTAAAGGTTATTTTCTCATGTGCCAACCACTGGGAAACCCATTGAACAGTATGAAGATATGATTCTGGCTTTAGGCGTTAGGAGTCAGGTCCCTAGCAAACCCTGGAATGTTCTCCACTGTTTTAACATGCCATTTGAAAGCCTTTTGAAAATTCCAAGGCTTGCCAACATGTGCGTCTGAAGTATCATATGTCTTTATGGAGGCACATTTAAATGAATGTGGATAGTTTCAAACTATAGCATGCACTTGCACTAGAAGTTGTATTTTCTCCTGATGTATTTCCTAACCCAACCACTTTATGTAGCCAGTACAATGTCCATAAGCACTGACAAAGTCAAGCACCAACCCATTAGAGCCAGAAAACTGGCAATGAAGTTTTATGTTGAGTGTCCATTTTATATAACTCTTTACTACCAATTCAGTGGCAAGCTGCCACTGAGTGAAATGGTTCTTTCTTCCTTTCCCAGTTGTATACAGATTTACTTCTTCCCAATCTGTTTTGATGATAGTATGAACAATAAAAAACCTCAAAAACCCCAACCAACAACAACAAAAAAAGCAACACCTCCCCCAAATAAACCCCAAAGAAACAAAAAATCCACCATGCTGTACTTAGATATTTGCCTCAGTGTGAAAACCATTCTGATATAATGCTAAAGAATGGACTCAGTGTCATTTGTCTAATGTGAGGTTTTAAGATGAGGAGTAGTCAAAAGATGTCACTGAAATTTGCAATTGGTGTTTAACCTACAAAGTGTAAGTACTTTTTATGTTACCTGATCAGGGATCACCTTTGTCCTTCATTTATTTAGAGTTCAGCACAATGTGATCCTGTTCCTGTTCTAGGTGCTACGAAAACGTAAATTCATTTTATTAGTAAGCACCTCATGGATTGTGGGAGGAAGATTATGGCTAATTACAGCTGTAAATATTTAGTCTCCCTCTTAGGTTTTATCTATACAAGAAAATCACATTGAGATTCACCAAATGTGGGCATTTAACTCACGTTGGGTTGGCAACACTGAAAATCATTTGAAAACAATTTAGATATCTGTAATCACAGACATTTTGGAATAGCAATGGATTTTCTTTCTTCCTGAGTAATTTTCAATAATTTATAAATTCCAAACATTTTACAGTTATGTAGTCCTTCTGCTGTTTGATTATGCTTGCCCAATTAAAAATACAGCAGATAGGATAATCATAACTGAGCATGATTCCTCCCTGGGCAAGAAAATATTAAAAACAAGATTGGTCACAAAGCTGATAAGCCAAAGAGGAATGTTGCCGGAGCAGCAAATCTGAGGCTTAGCGTTTCAGAGTTTATTCTAGTTCTCATCAGTCTATTCAGGGCTGAATGACAGGTGGTGGCACCTACGGTTTGAAATTAAAACCTTCTGTGTTTCATATCCCCTGTAAGCCTGCATTTGTATTACTTTACTTATCATTTTTCCAAAATACAGATCCATTTTGGGGAAAAATATAAATATATACTGTGTTCTTAGCTACTGTATGCTTCCATGATTTCTTCTTCAGAAATAAGCCAGATTTCCAAGTTAAGGTTGGAAAAACCTGATTCCTCTCCAACAGGCATACTGCACTTTCTTAGGGTTTGTGGTATGACAGATTTTTGCCAGGTACAGAATTAAATTACTTCATTTGGAGTGAACTGAGAACTGAGGTGCTTGGCTTCCAGAAGTGTTGATTACTGTGTTTTCAATCAGGCTCTTGATCGTTGACATTTTCTCTCATGAAAGTTAGGACAATTCTTTTTCTAAGCAGAAAGGTTTGTGACCCTTCATGCTCAGTAGAGTCAATCTACCACCACAGGGTGAATAAACAGCTGCTTTCATTTGACTCTTGGGCAGTTTGCAAAAATTCTCTTGTATGTGTTTTTTTAAATTGTAGATTATTATCCTTCCCACTCACTGCCCCAGTTAAATACATTACTGAATTTCACTATCTTCTGTTTTAGTTGGTTTGTATTGTAAGTAAAGATTTACTCTGTTATATTGAACACAGGCCTGCTGGGTTTCTAGATGCCTAAGAGATGCTGAGTCCAAATGTGGGATTCCTGAGAAACACGCAGAGTATACATGTGGAGCAATCACAGCAACCATAATCATGGTTTGGGTTGGAAGGGATAATAAAAGTGGTCTAGTCCCAAACCTCATGCCATGGACAGGGACACTGTCCACTAGCCCTGATTACTCAAGATTCTCTGTCCAACCTGGCCTTGAACACTTCCAGGGAGGGGGTATCCACAATCTCACTGGGCAAACCATTCCAAAGCCTCACCACTGTTACTGTAAACAATTTCTTCCTAATATCCATTCTAAATCTACCCTCTTCCAAGAAATAGATATTTAATGCATATAGTATGGTATTGTTGGATGCACTCTGCAGTGTGCACGTTGCTGTAAATACAGTGCTAGGAAGGCTGATTAGCATACTGAGGATCTGCTAAACTGCATTTCACATTGAAATGTGTTACAGCTTTGAGTGTATGGCACTGGCTACAGAAGAGGAATTGGAAACAATTCCTCGTTAGTGATATTATTCCTAGATTAATTAATCATAGACTAGAATCTTAGAATGGGAAGGATGGAAGGGACCTCAAGGATCATCTAGTTCCAACTCACTGCCATAGGCAGAAATCATATTTCCATTTAAAATATACAAAAGAATAATTTGAAGCTTGTGCGTGTGTATGTAATTGTTTAAGATCCCATTGTTTTAAATTGAAAGAAAACAATACATAAGATAACATTTCGGCCTCAATAATATCTATCAGAATTTTCCATTAATTTGTGTCTAGTTCTTTCAAGGATTTAATCTGGAATATTGGAATAAAAAAAAACAATCCTGAGGCATAAAATCCAGACTTTTGCCATTGGGTGGAAAGTTAAAAAACAAAGACAAGGTAGGACTTTATTAGTATTAAGAAGAGAAGAGATATTTACTGAGAAACCAGGAGCATAAAAATCAAAAGGCAGGTTCTTCCCAACTCCAGTGAGCTTTACAGCTTACCTTTTTCCCAATGTAAAGCGTGCACGTGATGTGTTTTATTCACTTTGAATAAAATCCTAAGCCTCCTTTCTCCAAAAAGCGTTAAGCACAAGGTATTAGGATGAAAATATTTTTACAATGGAAAAAGCCTTTGGAGACAGGTATATTTGAAAAGAAAGTAAGTCCATTATGACTTGGAAAAGGATTAACAATTATTTATAGATAAGGAAGTGTTTGTAATGTCATTATTAAAAAATAGATTTTAGTTAGAAAACTCATTTGAAATATGAATATAAGAAAGAACAAATTAAAATGCTGTTCAGGTATATTTTTGGGTTTGCACCTGTCATACTTTGAGCCACCCTGCAGCAGCTATATACATATATATATATGGTTAAACAATTCATGAGAGAATGTTTGTGAATTTCAATGACAGCTTCAGGGTTTTCATGACCTATCAGCTCTGGAAATAATACTACTGGTTTGTAAAAACTTTCAGTAAAAATCATATGACAATAACAGTGAGCTATCTGTGGAAAGGGAACTCATATTACAGCTGTATGAAACATTAAGCACTGACCTTGGTAAAACTGAGGTATTTGGCCCCAGATCAAAAAATTTACAAAGATTCAAAGTAATAACTGCGCTATTTTGCGGTTGTAATTTGGACACAGCATGTGGCAGACTGGTGTAATTTTACGCCAAGGTATATTTTTATTGCATAACTCATTACTCTTTCCAGTGAAAGACAGAAACATAACCTGTGTAGGTACTGCTGAAACCCCAAGTATTATCATATCAATTTACTTGGGTAAAGAAGTTCCTATGAAACTCTGACCTATTAGATGCTCATCTTGTGACCTAGAAAACAGTTTTCTTTTAGAGGGTGAATGCAAGCATGTATGTTAACAACAAAAAACAATTTAAAAGTTGGATGATTTTTTGAGTTGTCTGTGGTTTATCAGGAATCAGAACTGTGTGCAGTTCTGGAACCCTCAGCACAGGAAGGACATGGAAGTGTTGGAGCGGGTCCAGAGGAGGGCCACAAAGATGATCAGAGGGCTGGAGCAGCTCTCCTATGAGGACAGGCTGAGGGAGTTGGGGCTCTTCAGCCTGGAGAAGAGAAGGCTTCGAGGGGACCTGATAGTAGCCTTCCAGTATCTGAAGGGGGCCTACAGGAAGGCTGGGGAGGGATTATTTACAAGGTCCTGCAATGACAGGACAAGGGGCAATGGGCTTAAACTGGCAGAGGGGAGATTTAGACTAGATGTTAGGAGGAAGTTCTTTACAGTAAGGGTGGTGAGGCACTGGAACAGGTTGCCCAGGGAGGTTGTGGATGCTCCCTCCCTGGAGGTGTTCAAGACCAGATTGGATGAGGCCTTGAGTAACCTGTACTAGTGGGAGGTGTCCCTGCCTATGGCAGGGGGTTGGAACTAGATGATCCTTGAGGTCCCTTCCAACCTTACCATTCTATGATTCTATGATTCTATGATTCTATGAATTATGTTGTTAGTTTTTTGTGTTTTGTTTTGGTTTGTTTTTTTTTTTCCTGTGAAGAAACCATCAGAACAGAGTTACCCAGTCTGAAATAAAAGATTTGATGTGGCAGACAATGATTTCCATGTATTTATTCGTTAGGAAAACACTCGTCTTCAGAGAAATAACTGATGCCACCAGCATTTTGAAGTCGGTCCTAAATTGCTCCTGACATTAAGTAAAAGTGTGAAATGGACGACCCTGCACTTCTGGGTAAATGCCAAAGTGTGGAATGACTACCATACAGTGATGTTAGCTCTTCAAAATATTCACCCATATTCTGTTCTGCAGAACGAGAATTTTTGCAATAAACTTTTGTGTTGAGCTTTACAAATCCTTTAGAGCTGACCTTATTTTATGTAATCTAGAAAACTACTCAGCACAATGAAAGGAGGGTTTGGCTCTGAAGCAATTAAAGTTGGTCTTGAATTGAGCCGAATAGTCCGCTGTTTTTTTTGCCAGTTTCTGAAGTTCTTAGGTAGTAGACTGAGAAAACAGTCTCACGGGCAAATATGTAACCTTTCTTAGTAACCAGAGGTGTGATAAAGGACTTTGATGAGAGGGTAACAAATATCTTCATAATACACTGTGCACGCACAGGTATTGATGAGCAGATGCAGAGCGTTACGCTGGTGGATCTGTTACGCTCTGCAGCATGTTTTCAAACAAAATCCGGTGGGTAACTACAGATTACTATTGATAGATTCATCATGGATGTGTGAAACAGACTTCAATTGACTTAATCTATTTCTTTTGGCAGAAAAGAACAATCAGAGGTGCATTGTTTATGGGATATTATCTTTTGTTATTAATAATAGAGCATCTTTATGAACATAGTGATTTAAAAATTGTATTCAATGGGGACAAAACACAGCCCTGATTTTATAACAGCTGTCATTTTGGAAGTGTAAATTACTGTTTCCATAAAATGGAACTTAATATGACACTTCTAAAATGATTGATGTGTAATAAAAATCCATCTATGTGTGTTTCTCTCTAGAATAAGCAGTTTAACTCATCTATTCAAGAAAATGTGGGAAGTTAATGACACCATTTAGAACCGATTCTAGATTCAGGCCAAGATATTCTTTAATGACCTACTGTTTTCTTCAACAAATTACTAAGCTTCATTCTATTTAAACATTTTTCTTATTATAATGCATTCTAGACTTTTGATACTTGATCTATATCATTAACCTGTTAGCCTTTTCAACCTTGTTTGCGTATTGATCCTGAGGGTAGAAGAGATTGGGTGGTCATTCATAGTTAGTTTCTCTTGTCCCCTTTTCCTAGTTCACATACTTTAATGAATGGAGTCTCCTAATCAGTGCAATGTTATAGGGGTTTCCATACAATTTCCAAACCCGAAGATGAGGTGAACAGAAGCTGTAGGTTGTGATTATATGGAATTTAAAACAAATAATATCACAAGCTGACTGTTGAAAGGCGGTTAACGCTATGCTCCAGGCAGCATTTTCTTGTGAAATTAACTCTTTTACAGCATTGTAAACTGCAATGATGGCAACAGAGGATTGGAGAATTTAAATGTGAAATTCAAAATCACATTTCTTGAAGTTTTAGAAGTGCCAGTTTATATACATAATATAGAATTTAAAGCATAAATATAGACTGTGTGATTTTAAAAGGAACAAAAAATATTCTAACTGAATCATTTATAATAAAACAAAACAATGTGGACTGTTTCAAATTCATTCTTTCTTGAGTTTGAAGTTCACAAATATTCAGAATATGGCTCAGATCCAGATAAATATATATATATATATATGAACTCTTCTATATTCCTGAAAAATGAAAATAATAAGAATTTATTGTCAGATGCTGGTAAAAAAACAGTGAAGTTAGGTCTCATATATGATTGCAGTTGACTGCTTTGTTCACACATTTTTCCTTCAAGTTGGGTAGATATCTTCTGTTCCACAGTAGTAGCTCTTCTTTGTGAAGCTCTGATAGCTTAGTGATGAGAATAACAAATTAGTAACCTTATTCAGCAAAGACGACATGGATGCAGGAGATGATAATAATTAGCTCATATATTCTGAATGAAGAAGTAATCCGAGGGTAAAACTAAAAGACAATATTGTGGAGGTCATTTAATAACCAAGTTTGGAGACATGTTAATTACACCACTGTCATTCAACATACCAGCCTAGAACAATGCAGATTTTCAGGCTTTCTTCTGTGGGCCATTTGTCTCAGCCCTTTAGTTAACTCTCTTTGTCTAAATATCCTGAAAATGTCCTTTGCAGGACTCTGTAGATTTTGGTTTTGTTTTGTTGTTGTTTCTTTTAAAGAAAAAAATCTCCCTCAAACATTCCAAGTCACACTTTATTGTCTAGAATCCAGTAAAATACTGAGTGTTTTCTGATTTTCTTTCCATTATCATTTAGTTTTGCAAGGCAGTGATCTCTCACTGTTCTGGTATTAAGCTAAGTCTAATGCAAGATACTGCACGTGAAAATCTGTTGTAAATAAGAACTTTTTAAAATAAGTGAAGGAATACACTGGGAAACCACTAAACCCTTAATTTTGAGGTGTCACAAAACACTTCTGTCGTGCCTGAGATGTGACGATTTGACTTGTTTTTTTCATCTTGTTCTTTCCTCATTGAGCCTTCTGACTTGAAATAGCTTCTTAGTGAAGCACCAACTGAATTCTGGACAAAATTGAAGCACAATTTATGTGGGCTTAAGTGTTCTTAATAGTAAAGTTCTCCAAGCCTCACTGCTTGAAAAGGCATCATTGAACAAAAAATTAATTTTGTCTTTTACCCAGTTTATAGCTGCTGCTTTAATGAAAAATCAGACTGTAATAAAAGCTTGAAAAGACTTTATCTTCAACTATCAGGAAAAGAAAAAGTGTCATGATTTAGGCCCAAGGTGATATTTTTTTCAACCTACTTAATTTGTTGGCTAATATCCAACAGAGAAAATTATTTGAATGTTTTATTGCTCATACCTCTTGATCTGGGCAGTTTGTACCTACCTTTACATGTTTTTTATAGTATGTGACTATACAAATCCACAGAATCTCTTTTATATTGATACATTAAGAATTAGAGGATCTGGTGCTCTATATTCTATTGAACTGGGGTGAGGGATCTTAGGACATCTGTAGCTTTCACTGCAAACAGGGACAGAATAAAACAGGATGACATTTCTCTGAAATATTATAGAATCATAGAATGGTAAGGTTAGAAGAGACCTCAAGGATCATCTGGTTCCAACCCCCTGCCATAGGCAGGGACACCTTCCACTAGTACAGGTCACTCAAGACCTCCTCCAACCTGACGTTGAACACCTCCAAGGAGGGAGCATCCACAAGCTCCCTGGGCAACCTCTTCCAGTGCCTCACCACCCTCACTGTAAAGAACTTCTTCCTAACATCCAGTCTAAATCTCCCTTCTGCCAGTTTAAACCCATTGCCCCTAGTTCTGTCATTGCAAGACCTTGTCAATAGTCCCTCCTCAGCCTTCCTGTAGGCCCCCTTCAGATACTGGAAGGCTACTATAAGCCTCCAGAACTCATGCAGCCTGTTCTCATAGCAGAGCTGCTCCAGCCCTCTGATCATCTTCATGGCCCTCCTCTGGACCCACTCCAACAGTTCCATGTCCTTCCTGTGCTGAGGGCTCCAGAACTGCACACAGTACTCCAGGTACTATATTCTATGGCATTAACTCATGAGGTTAATTTTTCAGGGAAATTTGATACCACTACTCTGAAAGGAGAGTAGAACACAGAATGCATCACACTGTAGAGACCACAGGAGAGAAAGACATTTCTGTTATTTTCTGTGGGTACACAACTAAAATGAATGAAAGTGAGCATTTTTATGAAGCTGACAACAAAACAGTGAAGTCTTTTAAGTAGGTTCCAAGAAAAGATGAAAAATGACACTGGAAAAAAAAGTGGAAATAATATGACCAAGGATTGCTTTAAAGGTAGAGTGACTAGGAGATTAAAGCAGAAGAGAAATCCTCAACTTAGAACATAAGCAATTCGAAGGAAAAAATAAATCTGAGGGTTAAGCTCCTGAAGTATTGGCTAAACCCACAAAGGCATATTTTAATAGTTTCTAAAAACATCAATGGTTGTACTCTGTTAGGTATCCCAAAATTTTCAGACGCACTCAAGCAACTTTAGGAAGTGGAATAAAGACAAAGTATTTCTTGCTTTGGAGTCAGGAAATAGCACTCGTTAAATTGTATGTACGATGCCATGCATTTCCCCATTCTTTAGGGTGTTGAAATCTCATTAAAGAGATTTCCTACCCATCTCTTTTCATGAGATTTCAAGTCTCCCATCAAAGAAAAGTCAATTTACATTGATGATCTGTTTGTTCATGTAGACTTGCCAGGATAAGATCTCTTTCCTGAGTAGCTTCTGATCAATGCAAAGCTTTTTTAACTGCTTTTTAAGGTAACTTACTCATTTGATAGGGGCATCCTTGAAGGGTACTAGGTTTGGCTAAATGAGTGAAAGCTGCCTGAGAATTAGTTAACAGGGTTTTAAAAGTGCAGTGAAGTAGTAACACTGAATAGGAACATTTAAGCAGTAAATAAAATCTGGACATTATGTATATTTTAAGACCTCAGTGTTTTCTGGATTAGCATTATATACATCTTGAAGATCAGCACTCCTGTGAAAAGAAATACCAAAATAATGATTGCTATTCTGTTGGTACCAGCAGGTACCAAGAGTGAAAGGAACTGAAGAGAACAACTGGAGTTGTTTCAAGTTTATAAGAAATATCAATAACTAAAATACATTTAACTTTCATAATTTTCAAAAGTATAATAAGCTAAATATGCACACAAATTTGGTGCAGAAAAATGTAAAATTACATAAATAGCTCTGCAAAATCTAAGACCACCAGGCAGTGCTTCAGGTCAAATTCTAAAATGATTGCGGGGAGGGAGGGAAGGAGAAAGGAGGTCTGTGGGAAAAACCAGACCTCTCAATTCAGTGTAAACTGGCCCTGCTTCAGTCACACCATTGCAGCATATTTCAGGTCGTAAAGTGGATATATGGTATAAATAACCAAGGAAATGTGGTTTGGTTTTAATTTGTTTCCCTCACCTCCATCATTTTATTTTTCAAATCACTGCAAAGATCAGCAAACAGATTTGTGAACAGATGCCTGATCACAAAGGCTTGTCCAGAATGCGGTGCAGTCAGAAATGCGGTGCAGGCATCAAGGAGAGTGTGTACCCAGATCACAGCTCTGGACTTCAGGAAAGCAGACTTCAGCCTCTTCAGGGATCTCCTTGGCAGGGTGCCATGGGAAGTAACCATGGAAGGAAGGGGAGCCCAGGAAAGCTGGTCATTGTTCAAGGATCACCTTCTTCAGGCTCAGAAAAAATGCATCCCTGAAAAGAGGAAGGCAGGTAAGAATGCCAGGAGGCCTGCATGGATGAATAGAGAGCTCCTGGATACACTCAAAAGCAAGAAGAAGGCTTATAGAGAATGGAAGCGAGGACAGGGGACATGGGATGAATACAAAGATACTGTTCGTGCAGCCAGAGCTGTGGTAAGGAAAGCTAAGGCACAGCTCGAATTGAAATTGGCCAGGGACATTAAAGGGAACAAGAAGAACTTCTACAGGTATATTAGTGAGAAGAGGAGAACTAGGGACAATGTGGGACCCTTACAGAAGGA
>VWZE01002966.1:34666-57552 GCA_013396675.1 Eubucco bourcierii
TTAAACTGGCAGAGGGGAGATTTAGACTGGATGTTAGGAGGAAGTTCTTTACAGTAAGGGTGGTGAGGCACTGGAACAGGTTGCCCAGGGAGGTTGTGGATGCTCCCTCCCTGGATGTGTTCAAGGCCAGATTGGATGAGGCCTTGAGTAACCTGTACTAGTGGGAGGTGTCCCTGCCTATGGCAGGGGGTTGGAACTAGATGATCCTTGAGGTCCCTTCCAACCTTACCATTCTATGATTCTATGATTCTATGATTCTATGAAATTAAAGGTCTTCCTGTATAGAGGATTGCTTCCCTGTTTAATTTGCTCTGATTGACAAACTGCTATCACGTAGACCACATTGTTTCTAGTAGCCACCCTTGCAGGCTGACTTGCAGCTTGCACCTTCTTCCTCTGCTCATGCACCTGGAACCAGTCCTGCACTGCAATTGCATCATCACACAGCTTTTGCAATAACATGACCCTTTGCAAATCTCCTAACTGCGAGACTTGTTAGCTTCTTTCTTTCCAACTTCTGTTTTCTGTTGTTCTGGAAGCTGCTGTGTCATCAGGTGTTTCCTGAGCTTCTGTAAAATTAGGACCAACCTCCTGCGCCCATCTCCCTGTGGCTGGAGGATTCATTGGCTTCATTGGCTTCATTCACTCGCGTGTGGTGGCAGAGGTTCTGCCAGCCCAACACTGACCTCTAGTGAGGCAAGTCTTACGCTGCAAGTTCAACGGGAATCGGGACTCTTGGGAGATCAGAGGTTAGCAGAAGATGAAAAAAAGCAAAGCTGCAAACTGTGCACCAAACTTCTCATTCTGGCATCAAGCCCGTAGAAACCTTGGAATGTGTAGGCTCTTCAGCTTCAACTGATCAAGCCTATGTGCTGTGACTGTTGTCTTTGTTGCCTTGAACTCTTTCTGTATTTGCTGTTACCCACTCAACTATCCTAGAGACCAAACATTTTTCAGTTAATTAGTGTCCTTTCTGTGAGCACGGTAATGTGCTAACATAACTTCGCTGCTTGTCTTTTAAAGGACATGACCAGAAACAGTGTTTAAGGCATTTGTGTGAGGTCGTGCTGGAGCTGAGATTGCTCAGTTCTGATTCCTCAAAGTCAGACTATGCTTACTGCTTTCTGAAAGCACAGGGATGTTTGGGGAGTTGAAATCATAAAGCAGACTTCTGTCCAATGGGGCATGTTCAGAGATCTTGAAATCAACTTTGTATACACTAATGAATATCTGTAGTGATCTTAAATATTTTTAATTAACATTGAATCTTAATCCTAAGGTTAATTTTACTCACTGTGAGGTTTTATTAAAACAAAAAAATGTATCCATAAAGGCCCAAAATTTACATTAACTTCAAAGCAATAGTGTAGGCCATGTGTAGTAACTCCAGATTGAATTTTTATGAAGCTTTCCAGTAAACACATATATGCTAGAATTGTAGCACTTAGTTCTAATCTATGTCGTAAAGTAGGAAGAAATTCATTTAGATAAACAGAGTGCACAGATGCATTTGCTTCACCAGCTACCTGCCTTACTGTAAGGTTTCTCTTCTGAATTTCTAAAGAGGCTTAGCATTGAAAAGAGCAAAACAAAGAGATGTCCACTATGCAGCTAGCTGTTAATTTTCATCTCAAACACCTGAGAACTTATCGATAGTCATTGTGACAGGCTTTTGTAATATGGTTTCTATCACTGTGATGGAAAATATTTTTGCAGACTAAAATATTTTCCTTATGATTATTAGAAAATATATTTTGATTGGGGAACTTTGTTTAGAAAGTTCTTTACATATATATTTTATGTTGTCTTTGCTGTTGGATATGGATACAGATTCTGTTTTTCTGTTCTCTGTAAAACGGATAAAAGCTGAAATTCACATTAAGTGGATTTATTTTTGCTTTTAGAGTATGAATGCTAGCTGGTCACTGCATTTCTAAACAGACTGTTTAAGTCAGCAGAGAATGAAGATAAACTGTCCTAGAACTGACAGTATCTAAACCATCAAAAGAAAAGTGAAATACTTATCCTGCTCTGATTAATTCTGTATTCAAAACAGAGCTTTACTACTGCTCCATTAAAGTCACATCAGTGGCCCAATCTGATCATCTCAGTCTCTGTAAATAATGTGCCCATAACATTAATTGGAATTGGAACTCATTAAATGAAGGAATAAATACCTTCCAACTCTACATTATACTTATCATCCACACACATTCCAGACTTGGTCTGTATTCACCCGACCTAGAGTCATTTTTCACGAACGCCCTCCCTGTCCTACAGGCACGTTCTCATTGCAAATTGCAACAGGGAAAGATGTCTTCAAGGAAAATCATGGTTGTGAAACATTTTTAGTTTCTAAGACAACTAATTCAACCTCCAATGTATTTTCTGCCTGGTCTTTAATTCTGAGAAAGCGAGCCTCTGGACATGAGCTCCATGAATCATGATAGTACTTACATTAATCATCATTTATATCTCCATGTGCTCTCCAAGAATTTGGGCACCCTCTAAACCTATTCAGAAAGAGCAGAACGGAATCAGTGGTCAAATGCTTAAGGTAGTACGGATTCAAGATACACCAGGTCTTCCACCAAAATGTAAGTCACTAAACCTTTAGGTGTTGAATGTCTGTGAAACTTTGAAATCACCAGAAAGAGAGTCTCAGTGATAAGCTTTGTCTCTTTCATCATTATGTAATCCCTTATTAGTCTTTTCATGATGTCAGTGGGCTATTACTTGCTGATCGAATGACAAGACCTGAGAGGCAAGAACTGTACCAGAGGCCTTTCTAGGATATCATTATGACTGTGCTCCATGAAGAGTATTATTTGTAACTCAAATTCTCAGGTATCTAATTTCCTCTCCCATTGTCCTGAGCACAGGTACATAACAAGAGACCTTGGATTGCAACAGACAGTGTGGACATGTACACCCTTAAGAAGTCAGCATTCTAGTAATTTTATTCTCTTTTGTATGCAACTCCTAAGTACCAAAACCTATTTTCAAATGTGAGGAAGGCATTTAGGCACATTGACAGTCAGACATGTAGGTTAAGTAGTTAAGCAGTATCTAAAATTGGCTTAGTCTTCTAATTTGCTGAGACTCTTGGTGATGGTACTTGTTAACCCATTTTCTACATGATGTTTTGAAAATTACTTCTCATGATACTTTTGAATTGTCTTGTAGTTTGAACTTATAATAGCATACTAGTGTCTTACTTATTTTTAAATTATTTTATTTCAGGTATATGATGGGGTTAATTTAAGTTAAAATGTAAATCATAGAATCAATCAGGTTGAAAAAGATGTTTGAGACAGAACAAGTCCAACCTATTGCCTAACACCATCTGATCAACTAAACCATGGCACTGAGTGCCACATCCAGTCTTTTTTTAAACACTTCCAGGGACACTGACTCCACCATCTCCATGGATAGCCAATTCCAATGGCAAAATACTCTTCCTATGAAGATTTTTTTCCTAACAGAATCAATATAATAGGTCAAGTCCTTAGCTGTCTCATTGGCATAACTCCATGGAAATCCATGGCACTTTGCCAGCTTATAATGTGGGGAGATAACTGGGCAAGGATAGTGAACTGGTCTTCTTGATTGTCCCCTTAATCCTCTTGTTTTTTTCAATTACAAGTTGAATCAGCTAGAGGTATTTATTTATTTTATATACTTATATGGTAGTATTTCTCAGAAACACCACTATATTCTAACTACTTCTCTCACCTTTCTTTGCAAAATCAACCATAATTCCATCTCTGAAGAACTGCCTTTTAGCAACACTACTGTATTGAGGGATACATACCAATCTTGGCATGTCCATTACTATATACTACTCATCAGGCAACAAGGCAACATAAGAAAGCTTATGGTCACCTAGCTGAGAAAAAAAGCCCTTTCTATAGAATGACACCATAGGTGTAATAATATACCATGACTGCACTGTAAAGTGACCTCAAAAATGCCTTTTTTTTCCCCCCCTCTCTAATTTGAGATTCATTTTGATAGGAGAATCCATCACTTTTATAACTTTTTTGGTGTTCTTCTAAATGTACATTAAAAGATCACCATGACTAGGTTTGAAACATGCAGAAACACTAAAGTCTTTATTTCCTAGATTATTATGGCTTTGAAGTTTTGTCTGTGTACAAAGATCATATAAGTACTGAACATCTTAATCAGATGAACTCCTGCTCTAAAAACCCACCCAAATTTGAAAATTTTATATTGCTTTTAAAAGACTATTTTCAAGAAAGCTAAAATAATGGTGGTTGCACAGCAGCACTGTAAACAGTTTAAATCCTCCTAAAGATGAAGGTCAATGTGGGATTCTGAGATTAAAAATAAAAGACAGATTAAATATTTTGAAGTTAAAATCCAGTTGATAATGAAATCTATAAATGGAAACCTGTTCTGTCTTGTATAACACAAGCACATGACAGTTTTTACTGTCAGGGTAACCTTTAGCTTTCCTGTCAGTATTATTGTGCTGCACTGTTTTCCGAAAAGGCATTAAACACTGTCAGAATGAAAGGCATGCTTTAATAATAAAGCAATTATTATCCCCTTATGATGTAGAAATGTAATAGGCTTTTAATGTATTGAATCAAACACTATCTGCCTCAATAACTGTGCTGCTAACTCTGATCTATAATTTATTAAGAATGGAAGAAAATTTGATGTCAGGAATGTAAACTAAGCACTACAACAAACATTTGCTGCAAAGAAGCAAAGATATTCAAATTATGATAGAACTGTTCAAGTATTAGCATCAGCCCAAGGTCAGGTGTCTATTTTGTTTTTAAGATGCAAGGAAGCTGAACTTTTAGATTCATAAAAACTAATTGGTCAAACAGCAGCAGCAGAAGCAGCATAGTACTGAATGAATAAGCATTATATAGGAGATCATAGAATGGTAAGGTTGGAAGCGACTTCAAGGATCGTCTAGTTCCACCCCCCTGCCATAGGCAGGGACGCCTCCCACTAGCACAGGTCACTCAAGGCCTCCTCCAACCTAGCCTTGAACACCTCCAGGGAGGGAGCATCCACAAACTCCCTGGGCAACCTGTTCCAGTGCCTCACCACCCTCACTGGAAAGAACTTCCTCCTAACATCCAGTCTAAATCTCCCCTCTGCCAGTTTAAACCCATTGCCCCTTGTCCTGTCGTTGCAGGACCTTGTAAATAATCCCTCCCCAGGCTTCCTGTAGGCCCCCTTCAGATACTGGAAGGCTACTATCAGGTCCCCTCAAAGCCTTCTCTTCTCCAGGCTGAAGAGCCCCAACTCCCTCAGCCTGTCCTCATAGGAGAGCTGCTCCAGCCCTCTGATCATCCTCGTGGCCCTCCTCTGGACCTGCTCCAACACTTCCATGTCCTTCCTGTGCTGAGGGCTCCAGAACTGCACACAGTACTACAGGTGGGGTCTGATGGGAGCAGAGTAAAGGGGTTCAAGTTTCTCATAGGATTATTCTACCTAAAGAAGAACTTGTCCAGATTCAATCCTTCTGTCTTGTAGATTTCCTTTTTTCTTTTCATCTT
Source organism: Eubucco bourcierii (assembly GCA_013396675.1). NCBI lineage: Eukaryota > Metazoa > Chordata > Aves > Piciformes > Ramphastidae > Eubucco > Eubucco bourcierii. Next base: position 40,213 of record VWZE01002966.1, read on the forward strand.
TAGTTTTGTTTCCAATGGGTAATTGGTATGCCAGTTTGTAGATGGGTTTTAACTTTGTCTAAACAGGTGCTTGTGACTACAGCTTTCAATATTCAGAAGTTTGTGACTGTTTATGTTTGCAGCTGTGTATCATGCAGCTTGTCTGAACCGGATTAAAAGTTGCATTAAAAATGTGAATAACAACAAGAAGAAATTTTTCTTGCAGTTTTAGATGCCTTTTAAGAAATTTTGACCATGTGTTGCTAACACCTCAGTCAAACTATGTGAGTACAGTAATAGAAGATATTATTTAAGGGAATAACTGCAGTGATTAGAGGAGTCAGAAGTTTTTGCAGTTACGTATTTGTACAGAGGAAACTTTAGCATTGCTGTAGAACTAACATTATGGTGTTTTGAAGTAATTAATTTATTTGGATGGAGCAGAAATATTTTTGAAAATCAGAGTCCAGACTTTGAAGTGATATAAATCCTGTGCATTGCAGAGAAGGCAGAGCAGTTTCTGCCTCTTATTTCCAGCCTGGTTTAAGAAAAATATAATAATTTCTGATTAAGAAAAATACAATAATAAACATTGTATTTAATAAGTACACATTTTGTATTATTTTTCAGTTTTCAGTATTGTAGAAACACATAACGAATGATCAAATGTTAGAGTAACGTGCCAAGAGCAAAGATAAATTCCCAGCCTCTTGCTGGGTACCCTGGTATCAATGAGAAACATGTAAAAAGCCATGGAAGGAAACTGCTTCAAGGATTTGCACTAACTTTGAATTAGGACCATTTTTATTACACCACAGGATAAAGCCACAGTGGCTATGGTTATCTTCACCTCATATTCCTGCTGTTTATTTGAACAGAATGGATAGCAAACAGAGTTCAAAAAGACAGGAGAATAAGTCCTGGTGTTGTTATCTAAGCTATATATATATATATATATATATATAAGAATCTACTGGGGCAGATCATCTTGCAGAATGAACCTATATGGAATAACATCCGCAGGTATGTCTGCACTGTAATGTATTGGAGGAAAAAACTGAGCTAGTGTTAAATGAGTTTCTAATGAGAAATAGTCTAGCTGTGGCAGGATGGTAAATTATTCTCACACAGAGCTGAGCTATTACAAATAATTTTCTACTACTAAAAGCAACCATTGATTATCTGTACTGTGCAGATGGGCAGGAGACCTCAGTGTGTTCCCTCAACTGAGGCTGAGTCAAGACTGCAGAGGTAGAGCATCTGCTACTGTCACCTTCCTCAGGGACTTTCTAAGCCAGAGCTTCAGATATATCTAAAATTTCCTGTAATTGGTGACTAAAGTAAACAACTTGCTGAAATCTTACTCCCTCCTAAGGTGTTTTAGCCAGATTTGAAGAATATCACTGTTTTCATTCAGTTATTTATAAAATTGATGCAGATAGCTGATTTGTGGAGCAATTCGAAAGATTAGTAAAGCACCTACCAGAGGTTCTTCAGTGATTATTAAGTTCCAATTATTCACCCTTGTCATCAGCAACCTCTTAGCAGAAACTGATCTACAGAGCTTCTGAGACTTGATTCCAAGAACATTCTGATCCCACTAGCCATGACTGTAATACGTGTACCAATTAAAATATGTGAACTTAATTTTAAAACTAAATTGGTAGCCGGGGTTTAAATCAGCAAAAGTCAGATGCAAAGGGCATCTGCTTTTTGGGGGTGGTGGGAGGGGGAGTAAAAACAGTTTTCTAGGATCAAGTATCAATAGAATCATAGAATGGTAAGGTTGGAAGGGACTTCAAGGATCATCTAGTTCCAACCCCCTGCCATAGGCAGGGACACCTCCCACTAGTACAGGTCACTCAAGGCCTCGTCCTTCAACCTAGCCTTGAACACCTTCGGGGAGGGAACATCCACAACCTCCCTGGGCAACCGGTTGCAGTGCCTCACCACCCTCACTGTAAAGAAAAGTGTTAATCATCAATGAGGTGATTTTAGAAAGATAGTTTTTTCTGCTTTATAATGAGAGCTTTTGAAAGGAATTTTAGTACAGTTAAGCACACTGGAATTGACTGAACACAGAATATGCATCAAACTGGAATGATGATAATAAAACAAATCTTCTATATATAATTACAATATTAAATGAGAACATTTCAGAAGATGCACAAGTAATGCTCTCATAAACCTAAGAGTTAGAGTGCAAATGGAATCTCAACATGTAATAACTTGGTCATTTTAATTTATTTTACTCTTTCTGAAGGAACTTCTCTTATCAGATAAGAGTATTTGCATTACATTTAATTCTTGCAAGCTGCTGATAACATCTGGGATGACATAGCTAATGCTTGTCTTTTAACCTCATACATACATGACATGTATTTGTTTTATATGGGTTCTATTCAGTGTACCAGATAGCTTGCTCTCAACCTGCACAGATACTGTTGCTTCTACTCTGCAAAGACAGCTTCACTATGAATATTCTGCAATGGCCAATTCAGCTTTCTCTATGAACAATGTTTTTAACTGCCCTTGATTAATTTATGTACATCCTGATAACAGGCATTGTTAATCCCTGCAATAAGCCTTTAAAAACTTTTAACATCCTTTTGTCTGAAAAGAATGATGCCTAGCTCCTTCCCTCTAATTGACTACCTCTGGAACATGCCATCTACAAATTACAGTGCCCTAAACATTCCCCTCCCTGGATAAAACACTGAAATATGAAATGTTAGAAAATGCAGTCTGAAATGCCATAGTCTTCAGAGAAGAAAGGATTTACAACCTTCGTAAGAAGAGGCAGAAAGCATAGCTTATAGCATCACAAAGTCCAAGGATTCACAGTAAAACCCTTCCTGAACATAAATAGAGGAGATTCATATTCAGATGATTAAATGATTAGAGATGAGGAAAGTGTTCTTTAGGAAGGGGATTTAAGAGATTGAAAATGCTTGCTTTGGAGACAAAAAAAAAAAGTAAGAAAAAGTAATGCTGTAGAAAAGGTAATTACCTTTGTTATGTATCAGTGATCAGTATTTTCAGAATACAAGAACAATGTAATGAATTTTTGAAAAGGACATGTTTGTAAGTGTAAATACTTGTTCTTTCTTTTAAAAGGTATAAATAGTTGATTTTTAGGTCTTTTCCATCCAAAATAATTTACAGTGTCAAAAAGCCTGCAAAGCTGAACTGTCAGTCACAAATAATGCTGCTGCTGTTGTTGTTTTCTTTGTTTTAGTCTAGGATATTGACTCAGCTGGAAAGGTAAAGATGACTCTTAGCTAGCGCAGGGTTTCCCACTGAAATATTGTCGTGGAAGGGAAAGTCACCCAAAGATATTCCTGTGGTATCCCTGCTAAGAAATTATTTTCGTGTGAGTGTGCAGCTTGATCAGTTAGCAAAAGAAAGATGCAAAGGACATATTGTAGCCCCTTTTCAGCTTAACATTTTCACTTCTTCATTCCCAACCAATTTTTGTCTTTTTCATTATTTAGTGTACACCTCAGACTCAAGCACATGCATTATAGATCGCTACAGATGCTTAATGGAAGGTCACCTGGAAGTGGTAGAGTGGCTATAATGGCACAATGCAGGACTTTGAAGATAGTACCTGAGTGGCAAAGATATACCTGTAATGAAGTCAAATTAAAAGCAATATCCATTAAGGGAAAAAAAAAAAAAAAAAGGCAAATAAATTATTTCCAGCTGACAACTATTAATATGGTGAACTTAAGCTTTAAACTGTTTGTTGTTTCAGTTGTAGTGGTGTTAACAACCCAACCACACAAAGTAACCAAAGAAACATAAAAAAATGAATAAGACAAAACAACCTACAAATGCACAAAAACCCCCAACAAACAAAAAAATCACACAGAACAAAACCACACTAAAAGCCAAAACCAAACTAAACAGATAAAAAAATAAAATAACCAAATGAACAAAAAGCAGAACAAAAAATAAAATAAAAAACCACCCACAAGGGGAATATTATAACAAAGGCATTTGGTTTTCCCAACTCTAAGATGCTTTTGGTTTTGATCAAACTAATAAAGTATTCATCTTCAAGCTCAGACTAATCACAGAAAATATCATGCCTCATATTCAAAAGTTGAAGGAAGAGGGAAAATAGTTGTTTAATCTTAACTATAGTAATTGCTATTGCTCCATCTATAGTTAAATGCAGACCTTTGTCAGAAACAGGAATCTGGTTTGCAAAAGAAGGCATATTAACAAGAACTTAAATGACTCAGGCTTTAAATCGAGTGGATATATTCAAATAAGAGATGAAATTTAATTAAAGCTGATATTACTAGCTGCTATAATTCCATTTGTTAGCAGGAAAACATTAAGGAACTCTATATAGCCAGACTGAGCAAATGTCTTATGTAATTACTCTACATGCATTGTTAGAGGATATAATCAGAATCCCACATTGAATATTGGAGTGTTGTATTCTATGACTGGGGACAAATGAAGCAAGACAAGGCAGCCCTCTTCTGCTTCAGAAGCAAAGCTTAGGTATGATGAGGTGCCAAATAGTTTAGAATATCAGTAGAAGCACCTAACTTGGAAGCACATCCTGCTTTTACCACCACTTGAGAGGGAATAACTAAAGTGTCCTTAATATGTGTTCATTTTACCTTGTGGACACATCTCTGCTTGATAAATCATTTTTTCCCTTTGCTGTTGGTGAAGCACTGTTTAAAAAGGGGAAAATATACAACTTGAAGTATCTGTGTGATGCTTGCTAGGGTTGAGCAGTGAATGGTGATTATAATGAAAAATACATTCTTTCCCTAATTTTAGGCTTTCTGCAACCTAAGACAGACAAAAAATTGGTTGCTAGAACTGTTCTGTGGAACACTAACATTTTGAAAGAAAGTGGTTTCTGTTCAGAACAAAGGATTTTTTTTTCCCCGATAAAGTTTTGAAGGGAATTATTTTTAAAAGTATTTTGAAATTCTGAAATGTGACTGAATTCAGCAGTGCAAATTGCAAGGTTCCCGGCCCAGCCATAATGGCCAGCTCTCAGATCTAGCAGGCTTATAATTAGCAAGTTTTTATAGTCATGAATGGACAGAAAAATTAATAGCTTGTGAAGTTCTTGGATGTCATGCAATAAACCCAGGAACAAATCCTGTGTATCTTTAGTATAGCTGAGACCATGGGATTTAATTAATTCACAGCTGCATGGCAGGGCTAATGGATGTCAGGAATTCTCTCAGTCCTTTAATTCTTTAAATTCTGAGGTGAGGCTTCTAGGGCTTCTATGAAGCATGAAAGTTTTGAAGCCTTGTGGTCCATCATGTAAAGGTTGGAACAGGAAGAGAAGTTGTTTTCTGTCACAGACCTATGAGAAAGTAATGCCTTCAACTCAAATTCTGTTTGTTTGGCAGGATCACATAAGCTCAGACTTGTACCCAAACCAGTGACTGGCCTTTCAGTCAACGTGCATGTTGACTGAAAGGATATTCACTCACTGCTGTCCATCATCAACCACACTTTCATTACAATGTCTGTCTTGCAAAACCTGCTAATTTTGGTACACATGCTCTTGTTTTATTTTTAGATCACTTTACATTAAAATAGATTTTTAAAGAGGCATTTCAAATGCTACCAGATGCTTTCAAGACCAGAGAGTTAGAAACATCCCATTGAAATAAATATATAAAACTTACTTTCTTTTTCTTTTACAAGTTTAAATGTCATGTTTCATAGCTTGCTTTGAGAAGTGGTTTAGACTCTTACATGCTTGCTGCAGTGCTGGTTTTTTAATCAGGTGATCAGAGCTTCAAGGCTACATGAACTGAAATCTCTATGAAGTGTTTAAAAATTAATATTATTCGTGAAATTGATTGTAGTACAATAACTGCTACAGGTCTCATTTGAATATCTTTGAAGCCAATAGGATTTACATAGAAATATATATCCTCAAATGTGGGAATAGGCTTTAGAACTCAAAACATACTATGCAATCAAACTTCAATGAAGTATCTTCTGGATGTTAGGGGGATACTATAAAAACTTGCAATCTAAACTTAGATCCATCAGTAGAAAATACAGCAAAACCAAGAAATTATTGGTGTATCACTGCTTCATATTTGGTACTCTTCTCAGTTTTCAGAATATAAGGCTTTCTGCTGTCTTTAACAAGATTTTTGGGTTTTTTATTTTCAAGAATCAACTTTGTCAGTGTATCAGAGGAGTCAAATATTTCATTCTCAATATATGATTCCTAAAGTATCTGCCTTATCCCTTAAGTTTTGGCCCGAGAATTTACCAATCAAATCACCAAATGTTCTATCTCTTAGCAGATTTCATTAAATTTGAAGGGTAATCCTGTCCACACAATCCACTTAATCCCTGTCATAAATAGGCCTAGGGGAACTCGATGGCCTTATAATTACCTCAGGGATATGAAACAGAGTCTCGGATCAATATAAAAGTGCTCTAATCTTCTAAGTAATAATCCCAAACGCTTTAATTTAGTATTGCAAATGGCCTTATTCTGGGATATTACTTTCTCGCAGGGGATGTTGGATGTTGGATGTGTCAGCATTACATGGGAGTGGGAGCAACAGTTAGTGCAGCTTTCCTCCAAGCACAGCTGCAGTGATCTCATCGGCAGAATTGCTCCCTTTCTGTTTGACCAAATGGTGTAGGTGACTGATGGCTTCTGCAGCTTCATACCTCTCTGCAAAGAACCTGTAGCACCCAAAAGACAATATCTTTTCTACTCAAAATGGCTTCTTAAAAAATACTTGTTAATAATACATTAAGTCATATTTTCTACAGATGCCCATTTTTAACATGCTCTGAGTCACTTTGTGAAGTATTTTAGATCTTGACTGTAGATTTTTATTTATAGATGAATTCTCTCCAGCCGTTAACTGTTTCTAAAGACATTTTCACTCTAACAACATTCATGCATTTCACAGAAATACATTTTTATTTCTATTTCTACTTGAAAACAGAAATACAGAACAACTGAGAATATTGGAAAGTGTTCATTCTGATGAATGACTCTCTAAACTGAAAAATAGGATGATACAAGCTTTTATATGCTCTGCCGTTTTTCTTTTTTCTTTTTTTTTCCTAGTTGTATTCTTTCAGGTATAGATTTAAAAAAAATCCCCAAAGCTCCTCATTAGTTACCTCTTTGCTCCTTTTCTGCTATGATTAACTCTTGCATGCTAGCAGCTCTTGCTTGAGAAGTTAGCACTCTAACGTTCACTGTCATTAGGAGACGACTTTAAACTGACGGAATATTTATCAACTGATGTGTTAGCACTTGCAGCTGAACTATAAATCATCCTAACTGACTCTGGCTTTGTCACCCTCTGAAGCTTGATCCTGATTTTATTAATCCACAGGAGAAAATATATTAGAGAGGAGTGGATAAAAAGAATAATAAATTAACTGAATAGTCTTTAATAGACATAGTTGTCTTCAGAGAACAGGATGAATTTGAATAGTAAAAAAATCAAAGAAGTTTTGTATGTGGAGGCTAGGGAAATAATTCTGTGAAACTATAATGTGTGGTATCATAAATTTCATTCCTTAATCTACGTAGATTTGAAAAGTGATGGAGATTGTCCTTATCTAGTGATAGATCTACTCATATTGCCAAATATACAAATTGTTTTTCTGCTATTGCTTGCTCCATTGCAAGTAGCAAGGTAGATTTGCAGACTGCTCCTGCTTGAAGTACTGTTCCTCATAAGTATTCGTCTATTTGTCACAACCCAAAAGCCTAGGAAAGCCCACTGACAGAAATGCAAGATCCCAGAGAGTTAATGAGAATAACCCAATTAAGGAATGTAACAACCTGTTCTTATTGTATCCTTTTTAAGACACCTGTCCTGACATGCAACCTCAATTTCTAAAACACAAAAGGAAAACTATGAAAGCGCTGGATAGCTCTAGTCGAAAGTCCAGTAGAAAATCCAAAACCTCCTTGACTAAGAGCAGAAAATGCATCTACGAACAAGCCATCTGTTGGCTTGTTGCATTCAGAGCCATTATAGGTGAGGGGGGGGATGAATATTTAAACACAGGAAATTTAGGGTTTTTTACTTCTAACACCCAGAATATCCTCCTGTGAAATACCTTCTAAAAATCACTGTAGAGCAACAATACGGTAGAAAACAGACATTGGTTTCAGTGTATGCATGTATAAGACCAAAGCCCCCAACTTGTTATGAATATATGTAAAATAAAATGTGAAATTTTATTAGTTGCAGAATTGTAACTGTGTTACTGAAATATATATTAAAAACAAAACAAAATAAAAAACTAAAAATATTTGTCAGGATTGCTTTTATAAGTGAGGTTATGCCAGGTTGTGAAATATTAAGTGATTATGCTGAATTAAGACTATTCTGAGTGATGTGCAGTGCCATAATTGTAAGTGGTTAAGAAAGCACTGCCTGTACACGACTACAGCTGCTAAGGCTCACTGTTGCTCAGATGACATGAGATCAGCATGTGTATCTTTTAGGTCATTGACTAGGGAATAGTGGAGGGATGAACTGATAAGTATACCTCCTGGTAGACAGGAGAAATGGAAGTGTGAATGCAAGCTGGAGATTTAAACTTGTTCTTTCAATTAAGTTAGCTGGTTCTTTTCAATTGAGTTAGAAACACATACAATCTGTTAGAGCATCTCTGGTGAGAGGGTAATGCCATAAAATGCAGTAATTTGATCATTTACGGTCATCTGAATGTCCCTAAGTTTATCCCTCAGGTAACTTCACTGACTGCTCTGGAACTACTCCAGGGAGGAATTAAGTCCTGTGCTCAGAGAAGTAACAAAAACCTTCTATGTAGGTTTGCTTGTACTGTGCTTGTATCACGAGCATCTCTGATATTGGAAACTCAAATTCCGAATTTTTCATCCAAATTAAATTGACAGCTACTTCCTTCTCTGATTGTTTTTGTCTAGATATTGGACCAGAGTAGTACTGTCAGCACTAGGCTTTACTTACAGTGTCTGATACCAGAGTCTTTTCTGCCCACAGTTGATAGTGGGGAAACTGGTCCTTTCAGTGCTTAAATAGTGCTGTCTTGTACTGATTTCTGAAAAAGTTGTGTCTGTGCAAGCCTCTGCTCCTACAGAGATAGAAGACAGACATTCCATCGAGGGGTTTCGCCTTATGTGCTTTCTCCATGAAAGACAGATGCACCTGCAGTGCCCAGAGAAGAGTGGCTCTTACCTCTTGACTTCCTCCTACTCTGCTTCCTATCTGCAAGAGATGCCCAGCAATCAACTCTGTGTGGAATTTTGAATTATGAAGACTGTCGTAGCAAGTACATCACTGCTATTTCTGTGTAGATAAAGTTGTACAGTAAGATATTAGCCATATGTATTACCTCCAGTGGTGCCTCTCACCTGCTGTCTCAAAATATGGTGTAATTACAGCAGAGCAAATGAGCACAGGGAAGGGCCATAGGAGGCTATCTACCAGAAGTCACATAATGAAGCAGTTGCAGAGTTGTGGGGCTACATCTGACTGCTTGGTGTTGCTCATTTGCAGCCACAGCAATCCTCCTGCAGCTCTGTAACCCGATGCATACTGAAGCAATGATTCCTAGTGATGTTGTGCTACTGAACTTAAGTCTTACATGTGATCACCCTCATTTTCTGAGATACTTAACTGTCAGATTCTGCTTTGATTTCCAGTTTTGAAAAACAATTTTTCACAGATAATTTTGTGTGGTCTTGAGACCAAATTTATTTGGACTTCCTGCCATCATTAAGGTATTGAATTTAAAATTAATTACAGTATTTATAAAGTTGCTCTGCACAATATTATTTCAATTTTTTTAGCAAAAGCTCTTAAAAAAGACAAAGCTTATTTGTGAACATCGTCAAGAAAAAAATAATTATAAAGATGTTTTCCATGATGATAAAATAGCATACAGTATTTTACTTTTAGAGGAACCTTATTGTGTAGCACTATTAAAAATCACAGAATCACAGAATTAATGAGACTGGAAAAGACCTTTGAGATCATCAAGTCCAACCTACCACCCAACAGCATCTAATCAACTAAACCATGGCACCCAGTGCCACATCCAGTCTTTTTAAAAATACCTCTAGGGACAGTGACTCCACCGCCTCCCTGGGCAGCCCATTCCAATGCCAATCACTCTTTCTGCAAAGAATTCTTTCTAACATCCAGCCTAAACCTCCTCTGGTGCAGCTTGGTTTATTTCAGAGCTTTTGAAGAACAATATATCATGTAGCACAGAAAATGCTGGTTTCTTTTAAGTTTGAAAAGGCTGAGATACATAGGTCTAGATTTCTTGTATGTAGCCGCAGTGAATAGTATCATGTTACTACAACTAGCCATTTGACAGCAGCACAGATTTTGATGATCCTTACCGAGTGGGCACTAAAACTGACATCCTAGTTGTGAAACCTAGGTTCTTGTAGTGAAGTAAATTAACCATAGAATCACAAAATATTTAAAGTTGGAAAAGACCTCTAAGATCATCTAGTCCAACCTTCTACTGGACACCACCATGACCACTAGACCATGTCCCAAATTCCACATCTACTCATTTCTACTAATTTTCTTTTTTTAAATCTCCAGGGACGGTAACTCCATCACCTTCCTGAGCAGCCTTTTCCAACGCCTGACAGCCCTTTCAGTAAAGAAATTCTAACTAATATCCAACCTAAACCTTCCCTGTTTCAGCTTGAGGCCATCACCTTGTGTCTTCTCAGTAGCTACTCGAGAGAAGAGTCCAACACTAGCCTCGCTACAATCTTCAGGGACCTGTAGAGAGCAATAACATCTCTTCTTTACCTCCTCTTCTTTAGGCTACAGTATAATAATATGTTAGCAGGGTCCCTAAAGCCAAAGTGGCTAATGAGTTCAGTGCATTATACTCATCACTGTCTCCTTTAAAATCATATCTCAAAAAAACTGAGGAACTTTAGAAAGGAACTTAAGAAACTTGTTCAGCTAATTGTGAAATCAGCCAACCTTCTAGTGTCACAAGGAGCAGCTGAAATTCAGCTGTGACTGTGAAGTGTCTTTTTTTTTTTTTTTTTTTTAAAATTACACCTTAGGATATAATTCCATTATTATACCTTAGGAAGTAATTTAATTTTCATACCTCATAGTGCATAAATTACTTTCCAAATTGAATTATTTGTAGTAATTTCTAAGATTAAAATAATATCACCCTATCCTTCTCTTACTGGAGAATTCTTAATTATACCACTGTTATCCTCCCCAGATTGTGAGAAGGAATCCACAGAATTGCTGTTTCAACTGGTTTCAATCTGCTTCCACCAGCTCACACCACTGGTTTGGAGAGCTGTTGGAAGCCACGAAACAAAATCCAAAATTAAAATCTTGTGGGCAGAACAGGAGAGGGCATTGTTTGGTACTTGTTCTCAGTGAAATCTTAAGACGGACTGTCTTTATTTACAATAATTACTGGTTTAATAATTTGACATTTCTCTGACTGATGCAGAATTGGAATACGTAGTCTTGCTTGTTCATGTATTTCAAGGGCACAAACAGTTGGAACAATAGCTTCAGAAAACACATGTTTTCAGCTAAAGACAAGGTTTCTTATGGCAGTTTTGTCTTCAACTGAGTTTGATTAATGTTTTCATGCTGGATAAAAACTATAATTTATGATAATTATTGTTGTCATCTGATGAAGATTCTTTTGCCTGCAAATAATTTACATAGACAAGGCTGATTTAGAAACAAGTGAGGGACTACCCTCTCTGCTATGAAACTTAAAAAAAAAGACTGCTGGAAGAATGGGGAAATGCAGATTGGAAGTTGTAATGGCAAGAAGAGCAGTGCAGCAGAATACGCATCTGTTAGCAGCATTTTGGAGGTTGGAGACCATCGGAGGAAACTGCAAAGTGTATACTTAAAAGTAAACACATCTGCTCCAAGGTTTTTCAAATTTAATAATTTAAATAAAGTTAATAATTTTTATTAACCCTAAATCTCTTGAAAGATTATGACATAAACTACTCTTTTGTAGTACAGGTATTCAAACCTATACCATCCTGGCATGTTGACTGAGATAAGCAAAATTATTTTCTGCCTTGTAAATTACTACCAAATTAAGAATAAACATGTAGTAATTTTATCATAGGTAATTGGCAGTGAAGGTGAATATCTTGGGATGTAGCTACACTAAACCCCACAAAACTCTAATCACATAGAGGCACTGTAATAAAAAAATGAGTTCAACTGGCACAAAGTGCCCTGAGAGGAGAGTAGGAAAGCGATGGGTAGAACAGGTAAACTGAGTCTTTGAACCATCTGTATAAAAGACTTTGAGTAGATACACCAGGAGACAATGCAATATTTCCAGAGAGCACCTTTTGGAATCTACTCCATTTTTCCTAATTTAACAAATGAAACTTTTAATGTGGAAATAGTGGGAAAACTCATAGCCTTCTGAAGAAATAAAATTTGACTTTGGGAATTATGGTATAAATACTTAATAGGTCTAATTCTGTTTAGTCAGTGTCCAGAATATTGGTTAGTAGGAACTCGAACATTGAAGGTTTCTCCAAAACCTGCAGAGAAACTTCTTTACAGTGAGGGTGACAGAGCACTGGAACAGGCTGCCCAAAGAGGTTGTGGAGTCTCCTTCTCTGGAGACTTTCAAAACCTACCTGGATGTGTTCCTGTGTGAACCACCCTAGGGGATTCTGCTTTGGCAGGGGCATTGGACTCAATAATCTCTGGAAGTCCTTTCCAACCTCTAATATTCTTTGATTCTGTGATCTCAGACTGCAGCTAAACATTTTTCATTATTCAATTTCTTTCCCAATAACCAATCCTATTTAAAAAAAAAAAAAAATTACTTTTTTTCAAATAGACTATACAGGTAATAATAGTGGCTGAAAAAATATTCAGTAAATTCAGTAAGGAGCACTTGATAGAATGGGCTGATTAAATGCAAAATTCATTCCCTTTATAAAAAATAGTTCCTAGAATCAATAATTAAGATCCCTTTATGGTTCCAAGATTAAGTTAGACCAAATGAAGAATGTTGTTTATGATTACACATAAAATCAAGTTTTGAAAAACAGAGGCCATGTACAGCATACCTATCAATGTTACTAGCTGTGCAGCAGTCCTGCTTTTACCTCTTGGATTTCTATTAAATCAAATGAGGAAGTTGTAGTTCACACAGCAGGAAAGTCAGTTTTACTATTAATGGGGCCACACTTTTCTAAGGAGCTGACCATAATAATCAGTCAGGCAAAGTTCCCATGGCACAGGGATGAAAAAAAGGACTCTTTGACTGCAACTTGTTCAGTTCGGAATTTCATTCTGTTACGACCAACTAAACTACATTACTGTGGAAAGGAAATATATTTTGGAATTGGTAAAGGCAATTCCAGTTCTTGGTTAGTATATGGCAGGAGTGATTCTACCAGTGAGATTTGAAAGGCAAGGTGCAAACAGATGTTTATGCAGTTGCAGCCTGCTAAATATGTGTTAAAGACCTACTCAGTATTCATGAAAACACTGAATTGTTAAGCAGAGCAAAAGCAAATACTGCTGTGTATATTGAGATTGACTTCCCAAGATGATTCTTCTAGAAGATAAAGAAAGGGAGCACTTCATGTTGAAAGTAAAAACATGTACTCATTGTGCCTAAAAAGAATTTGTTTGGCTTGTTCTCCAAAGGGCCCAAGCACACTGCAGGCTTCAATATGAAGTTATAATGAATAAAGCAAAACAATGACTAAATCTGAAGATTAGTAATACAGTAGAGTCATTGCAGTCTAACTGAACAATTAAAATGCAGTGTTTTGAGAATGAAGTCTAGAACTTCTATATACTGTACAATTTTAACCAGCACTACAGCTGTAAGGAACTAGTGTGCAGCTGTATGCTGTGTTAGATATCAAACTTACAGTCAGAACTACTTGATAAAAATCAAATTCCTGGTCTGGTATGCAAGGAGTTGCCCATGCAATAGATTAATAGGTGTGAGCAAAGTAGATCTGGATTGATATATTTAGGCTGTTTAAGTCTGTAAGGTAAACATCTCAGGAGAAGGTAGCATGACACTGATGGACTGAATGCAGAGCCTTTTCTTTTTCCCTTTCCAGTTCTTGGCTAGGCCAGTACTTTACTGAAACAACAGTGCACCAGGTACTTCAGAATAAAAGGAAAAACCATTTGCAAGAATGGAAGTGTGACAGCTTCTTAGTCCCCAGTTTCCCACTAATCCTATTGCTAGGCATTCTGAGAAGGTCCATCTTCCTTAATAATATTATAAAATAATGGAAAATATTTTATATTTGCTTTTTTGGTTTCCACACAGTGAGCAAATACCAAAAGCGTCACAAAAAGGACACCAGAAAGAAGAAAAAAAAAGGCAGTTTACAGGAAGACTAGGGAAAGTCAATCTCAAATTGTTGATTTATCCCATCTGAGACATATTGCACCTATGAAATATCATCTTATCATTTCTCAATACTTTTAATGTAAAAATCCTACCTGTTTTAACATTTTCTCTTATTCTTCTAGCTGATGTAGGTCTTGCAGTAGGCAAAAATATAACCCCTTTCAAACTGTTCCACTGGAACAAGTTCATTTACCCATTTTTATTTCCTCCCAAATAATTTTTGGACCACTTAAATGAGTTTCAATGAGTCTTAGGCATGTGAATAATTGCAGTAAGATCTTACAAGGATTACAACTACAATATTAAGTAAAGCACATATTGCTAGTTCTGTGCTGTGAGGTGATTGTGGCTGATCTGATTGAGCTGTATGCAGTTAAACTATTCTAATTATCAAGCTCTAGGAAATTCTATGAATGTGAGAAATCTTTTTTTTCCCAAGGTAAAGCCAAGACTGACTTTGTACTGAAGTGTTTGAGTCACTTCCCTGAGCTAGAGGAAACTGGATATTCTATCTTGTGCCAATGAATATTTATACAAAGCAGAACAGAATCAAGAGAATATACAGGAGTAAATGTAATACTTTCCATTTTGAGATAAGTTTGTGTGTGGTCTAGGGCAAGTACATTCCTATAACATGCAAAAGGAGAGGTTGAAATGTACAGGGCTGAAGAGGAGCTTTAACTCACTTGCCAAGTAACAAGGACACGTACCTCCTGTGAATCTAAAATTAACAATTTTGAAATTCATGTCTCAAGTTTCTAGCTGGAGAAGTCCAAATCTCACTTATCTGAAAATAAAATTAGGATCCTAGGAGATGAAGTTTCTTGAAAATGGTACTTAGATGTGTAAGTCACCTTGTATCTGCCTAGTACTTTACCTGAATGATAATTTACCCTGAAGTAAATTTGTTGTGTAGGCATGAAACTAGAAAAGACAGGCAAAGATGGTGACTTAGAAGCCTTGAGAACTGACAGTACTTAAAGATTATTTTTTTTTCAAACTTAATTGTATGTGATCTGAACTTTGATTTCTTTAAAATTTATTCAGAATTACAAATCACTGCTGGTGCACAGTAAATCTATTCTATCAGTACTAACTCCCATAAAGCAGAATAAATTGTAGGTGCCTAGGTATTTTTATGTTAAATCATTTTTCTTGATGGCACTCAGAAAGACTATAGGAAATGAGATAGAATGCAGACGCACATTGCTAGCAGGTCAGCAGGCAATGCTGTAGGCTATAACAGAGGATAAAATGAAATGTTGTGATTTTGTGTGAAGCTTTGCAGCCACTTCAAGTGAGAGACATATGCTCATTGGGCATTCCAGGAATTCAGCCACAAAGCAGAAAATGGATGATCAAAGTTCAGTAGGCACTCCATGTGATAAAAGAAAAGGTTAAAAAGTTATTCTTAGTGGTATTTAATGCTGCTGTTTGTACCTTTTGCCTTTCCCTTTCAAAGCTCAGCAACCTTGCTGCATCTGGAGTAGTACAGACTACCCTACTATGAAATAAATAAATCATAAGCGAATTTTTCACTGCATATGGTTTGCCAGAGGAAATTGTCTCAGTCAATGGCCCACAGTTTATTTCAGAAGAATTTGATGTGTTGTTAGGTCTAAATGCAGTGAAGTACGACAAAGTTGCTTCATTTCATGAAGCATCAAATGGAGCAGTGGAACATTTTTTTTCAAGCCATTAACCAGACAATCTTACTAACAATATGTTATCAGAACACTGGAGTCTGTTTGGTTTTTAGGGGAGAGGGGTGTTGTTTGGTTGTTTTTTTCTTTCTTTCTATTTTCTTTTCTTTTCTTTTCTTTTTTTTTTTTTTTTTTTTTTTAGTACAAATAATCTTTTATATCAGAAAAAGAGGAAACATTTTGTTAGTAGTTCTGAAATAGACTGAGAAGTCCTAAGGCTTTTGCTGATACCTTAACACAATGCTTGTGGCCTGTTGCAAGCAGTATTAGCACGTATTTACCAAGTTACCAGGCTGCAAAGGGTTAGAAGCTCTTAGCGGTGGAGTCACAAAATGCTGACCTTGTTAAACATCAGACCTCTGTGCTGTCAGTGACAAAGTTCTCTCTTGCACAGAGGGTAAGGGGTAGTTTTCCTCCTTTTGTCCAGTCATGCAGGTTACAAAATTCTCAATAACTTGAAATTTTGAGTAAAGCAAAAAGGAAGGTAAGCTGAGAGCAGCAAGTAAAATAAACAAGTGTGTCAGGCAAGTAAATTTCTTACAAGGCTCTGAAGAGTTTCTTTTCTTGCTTTCTCATTCTGAGGGAAAGTGCATGGCTTTGCTGTTAAAAGCTGCCACAAAGACTAAAATGAATGAGAACTAAAATTCATATTGAGAGTAAAAGTTTGGTGTCGCATAGGAATGAATTGTTTAATTGACACTCAAGGTATCATTAATGAACTTACTTCTCTACTACTGATTTACTATGTGAATATTTGTATTAGTCATACAATATTTCTTTCTTTTACCTTTGTCCTCTTTTTAGTATTGTCTAATTCAATTGAATGACAACCAAAAATGCTTTTTTACTCTGCATGCCCACATGGTACACACTATCATGGAGTCACAAAGAACACAGTAAAAAAACCCAAAACTAAACAGCAACAAAAAAAAAACCAAAATAAAGATTGGTACTCTGAAGCTGTCCAAACATGGACACATGATGTGAGGGAATTTTAATCACTTAGCACTCGTGAAAGCCCACTTAGGGCTTTTTTAATTGTAAATTTGCTTGGAAAAAACCTCTTGGGTTCTTCTAATAGAGCTGAGCAACTAGTTATGCTTCCGAAAATGAGGGAGCAAGACTCACAGTGTGAACTAATCAATGGTTAACAAATCGTTTAACATGTGAAGTTTTATTTAGTTTTCAGGCTTCTCAGTGCTTTCTAATACTTTTTTTTTTTTTTTTTTTTTTTTTTTTTTTT
>VWZE01002966.1:57594-141465 GCA_013396675.1 Eubucco bourcierii
CTTTTGCTTTACTTGCATTTTTTGTTGTGTTTTGGGATTGGTTATGATTTGTATGACACGGTTCTGAAAGAAATAATTCTGTTGATTAGTTTTAGAACATTACCAGTGGGAGACTGTCATCTACTCTATTTGGTCATAACTACATTGAAGTGAACATGTCTGAGATAAGTTATACCAAGACCTAGCTCCTATGTTTCAAAGGTAATATTTTCTTGTGGTAGATGTACTGAGAGGAGGGCTTCAGAGCTGCCAGCCTCTTCACTCTTTCTCCCAGGTGTGGCACATCTGTTCCCCATCACAAAACACGGCTGCACAGCTCTGCACAATCTCCTTTCTCCTCTGCCTTCATACCTCCCATTCACCTTGTGGCTGCATCTGTCTCATGTATTGAAATCACTGAAAAGTTTAAGGTATTACTATACTATAGCTTTCTGCCAAATGATGGTTTTGAAAATCACCTTAGTCTATCTGTATTCTGACCACAGACAATTCAAACAGTCTCTGAGCTCTTTAGGGACAGCTATAGCTGTCAAGTTTAGCAGTGGTGGTAAGGTCACCAAGGAGAAGATCTTAAATGACAGTGTCATGAACTTGCCAACTGATTCTTGTCAGCTTGCTGGGGTTCTGGCCAAACCCTTCAGCATGATGGACAGGACAAGTACAGACAAAGCCTTCCCTCTGTTGCAACTAGAGAGTGGCTGATGATGAATAGAAATGACTCCCAATACCGTGTGTTACCTTGGTTTGATAAGCACAGCTGAGCATCTCCAGCTTACTTGTGGACCTGAATAATGAGTCTTCTTAATGGGTTTTTCTTTTTCTTTTCCTTTTTGCTTTTCTTACAGACTCCTGCTCACCAGATATGGAGATTCTATATTTGCTTTGATGCTGTTTGTTTTGATCTATGGGGTGTCTTTTCATGGGTTACCACATCTGTGGCAATTTCAGCTTTTATGCATTTAGTTTTGTTGGACTGTCTGTTTTCATGGCATGTGAGTTTAACATTGTTGTGGGGCACTCCAAATCCCTTCTTCCTCCTCCCCCAACTCCTCCTCCTCTCCAAAGGTTTGAATGGGGGAAGAAGGTATCTTGAACTCAATTTATTTGAAGTAATTGTGGAAAATTATGGACAGTTGTGCTGGTTTGAGGCTAATTAGAATATTTTAGTGGAGAAAATCACACTATAGGCTGTGAAAGGAAAACATCATGATGTCTACTTCACTCATACGCTTGCTGGAGAATTGTTTGGGAACACTAACCAAAACAATAGATAAGTTAGTTACTCTCTGTCGCTTGCTTGAGCAGGAGCTGCTGGTGGGATCTAGCAGCTTCTGGGCTCTGTTTCCTCTGCTGATTAATCCTCACTAACCACTTTTCTTCTAACCCCCTTGGCCGATCCTCCTAATTTACCTTGCANTACGTGCAAGGTAAATTAGGAGGATCGGCCAAGGGGGTTAGAAGAAAAGTGGTTAGTGAGGATTAATCAGCAGAGGAAACAGAGCCCAGAAGCTGCTAGATCCCACCAGCAGCTCCTGCTCAAGCAAGCGACAGAGAGTAACTAACTTATCTATTGTTTTGGTTAGTGTTCCCAAACAATTCTCCAGCAAGCGTATGAGTGAAGTAGACATCATGATGTTTTCCTTTCACAGCCTATAGTGTGATTTTCTCCACTAAAATATTCTAATTAGCCTCAAACCAGCACAACAGTCATACTCAGAAAGACATTTATAGAGAACTTTATTTAATGCAATATTCATATTAAAGCATTATATTTGGGCATGTGATTTCCTTTAATATTAAATAAATGTGTGTGCGTGAAACAAGGATGCCTGTATCCCTAAGTACTCAACTGCTGTATTTAAAAATATTTTTCTCCTTACGAAGGATATACAGTTAACATCGTTCAGCACTGTATGCAGCTTGACTTTATAAAATAGTGTTGGATATTATTCAGCCATTATTTAGAAAAATAACGTTACCAGAAGCAGATGAATAAATAAACGACAGTCAAGACAGTTGTAGGGTCCCTGTTAGTTTCCTTCCTTGCAATATGCTTTAACCTTACACTGCTGTATGCTGTGGAAGAATCAGTTTATCCATGTTTATTCTATTTTTTCAGGAATTAGTGTTTTAAGTATTTCTCACTATTCTCCAATATGGAAAAGTCAGAAGATAATTCATGTTGGAAAATACCTTAGGAGGACTCTTGTCCAAGCCCTTGCTCAAAGCAGGGTCAGCTAGGGGCTCAGGCTGGATTTTCTGGAACCTGTCTAAAGAGATTTGGAAAATTTCCAGGGATGAAGACTGTAACAGTACACACTGAAATGTCCACTTGACAGTAATTTCAGTATATAAATAAATGATGTGACTGCAGCAGACTCCTCAGATTAACTGCGTCTTTGGAGGTCCACCCTGAAAGGTTCTCGTCTGCTTTGAGGCAGGTCTGTTGGACAGCAGTTAGAATTTCCATCAGTCAGTATCAGCTAGGGTGCTAGAGGTTATCTGAGCACTGTGAAATACAGGCTGCTTAGCTGGAACCTCTCAGCTAATAGTCAAGGATGTGGTTGTGCTGAAATGCGATGAATTGGATGTCTTTGTTCCCATTAAAGATCAGGTCAATTAGCATGCAGTTAGGCTTCTAAGTCTAGAAGTACATGCACTTTAGCAAAGTGCCAAGTGATCGAATTGATTGAGTTTGGCACTTAAAATGCCAGGAGGAAGAGATGACTTTCTTAGGTGCCTGATGAGGGCACCTTATACTTGACAAGCAAATGTCAGTACTGTTATAACTACCAAAAGAATAATTTCACAGATGTGTTTATAAAATATATTTAGATTAATGCTAATAATAGTAAAAATTAAGATAGTGATGAATACAAGCTCCATCTGTAACTGTAAAACAGTAGCATTATTGCTGTACATTGGCATTTACTCAAATATCTTCAGCAGTTTTAGTCCCTTTATTAAGGATGCCAGAAACAGCCACAGTCAAAATATTTACATTTTTATTTCAACACGAGATAGCCTCACATTGTTCCCATTCAAGTGTGAGAAGCAGCAGAGGTTGTTTAAGCTTACTTATATCTATAAATGAAATACCTGGTTATATTGGAGATATTTCAGACTCTTATTAAGGTGAGTTCCAAAACTAAACATTTCAGTACTGGGGTCTGCAAAACTTAGACTACAAATCTTCATCCTTCTACCGCTTAACTTGAGATTTGAGTTGAACTTCTGTCTCATTTGCAGTAATGGAGTTTGTGACTGTTTGTTTTATAGAAAACTAGCACACCTCTATTTTAGCATCCAGAAAGAAATGTAAACAGTTAGAAGTAATAAAAATGAAAATGCCTGCTAAATTCTGCATTGAAACGATGCAGAGCACTGATGCAATGTTCTGACTGGATTATGAATAGCAGACATTACACTGCATTATTAGTCTGGTCCTAGATGCAACTATGGATTTTTGAAGCTCTGTATATTTTGGCTTTTCGTGAAGTAAGGTTTAGCTCTTGCATTTTCATAAATGAAGCTGCGATCCACTTGAAAGTAAATAAAACTATGAAATGTGTTTTTTACAAGGGAAAGCAAGCAGGAATGTAATCACCAGTATCTGACACAGGTATTGCCTGTTTTTCTCAGCAGATGTGTCACTGAACAGAATGGCCAGACTTTAGCATTTTTAATGTCTTCTAACAGCCTATGACAAATCTGTCATGAATAATTAGATTTTACTAACTACTGAACAGTGCTTAATTCACTTACCTGCTGGTACATTTGCCCTTTCTATCTGACAGCTCAAGTTGAATAAATGCTATCTCTGGCTCTGAACCACCAGCTGCATAGGGCAGAAAGGTCACTCTTTCACATCATGGAGTGAAAGCTCTTTACGCTGAATAGTAATGCAGCTCCTGAGTCTGTGATGTTTGAACGGCCCTGCCTGAGTGGTCACCAGTATGAACTGGCACTGGACTTTGCCCTCTGATTAGATGGTGTTCTAGCCTTGTTCTAATGCAGGTGGGCATGAATTATTTTTGATGAACTAAGAAAAGAGTTTCTCGAGATAAATGTCTACAAGTACATGTCAGGAAGCTTACTCTTACGCATTAAACAATGCAACAGGCAGATCCTCAGCTAATGACAACTCCATTAGTTTTAAAAACAATCTCATACTTTCTGCTACCTATTGACTTATTTGGCTTGTCTCGAGGAGTGCATGAAACTGCACATTTTTAGATATACTAAAGCCTGCAAACTCCTTTGAAAATACCACTGAGGCTGTAATGAATGTGTGTACATTTCTAAAACTGTAGCTGCATTTGTTTTAAATTTGTAAGGTCAAGTTTACAATACTGTGCTAGATTAGAATATTACTCACATCTGTAGGGCTACACTAGCCAATAAAATAAAATTTATATCTGGAATAGAATTGACTACCTTAACATCCTTTCCCGATGTTGTCAACAATTTACATTTTAGGCAGAAAATAAGGTCATGCTAAGGGCCAAGACCCTGTTCCAAATGCCACTGAAATCAATGGAAGGTTTCACATTGCAGAATACATAAAGGTCAGGCTCTAAAGTCCAAATTCTCCTATTGGAAGTCTGCCCAGAGCTCAGGAGTGGCCACTGAATTAATAGGTGTAGAAAGTAACTTACATCCTGTTAAAAAGCAGTTGTACTTTAAATCTTAGGGGGAGGCATCATTTTACTCTAAACAGTGAGGAAAAAAGGGCAGAGAAAGATCCTTACCAAAAAACCTAAAACTAATTAATCCCGTGCTAAAGAACAACAATCCAGTGTTGGGGAAAAATGAGAGTATCAATGATTTAAATTGTGTAAAGTTTCTATGTCTGGCTCAAAGAATGCTGAATTCCATGAAAGAAAATGGTGGCTGCTAAACAGGAGGAAAAGAGAAAGTGAGATGGCAGTATTCCACATGAAGATCGTGACAGAGATTTTGTGATGTCTCATCAGATCTTCCACATCTGTGACAAAATAATTTGTAATCATTCCTAAAGTTAAGCACAGCGAAGTTGATGCAGTGTTAGAAAGGTAATTCTCCTTTTATGAAGCTGTCTGTTAGACTTTGCCTTTCTCAGCATGTACTCTCTAGGCTCTTTCATACTTTTTAGCAAAAACACTGTGTGTATGCTTGAAAGATACATTTTGATGATAAAATGGAGCTTTTGCATCTGAAGTGAGGAAACAGGAATTTTAAAAGGGTGTGCTTCAGTCCTGAGCTTTCTGCTGTTGAGATGCAGTGCAGCTGTCTCTCTTCAGGGAAGCAGGTATGTAATAAGGGAAAACACAGAGTCAATGGTGAAATAATTTGCCATTTTGTCATGGGAAGACATGACAGTAGGGGAGGAATGAGGAATTATTCATTCACATCAAGAGAAATACTAACCAAACAAACAAGATGATCACTCATTTTCTAATTGAAGTGAATGCACTTAGCACACATATAAAATTTTGTGTTATGCAGCACAACGCAGGTTTTCTTTGTCTTGATCCACAAAAGTGAAATTCTGACTTTTCTTTCCTATCCATTTGGTGTTCAAGTCCCACAGAAATACTTTTAAAAATGAAAAAAATACTCTTTTTTTTTTTTTCAATTTCCTTAAATCTGTGGGAGTCATCTACCCACAAGATTATGTAGTATATTTTTTTTGTTTGATCTTAAGAACTAAATGCTTAATGTACTTACATTATAATGGTGTAAAGTTCAGAGGCCAAATACAAAAAAAGTATTTAATCTATTTTTTATTTAAAAAGTCATCATGACATTTTTACCATTCACTGTCTCACAGGTTCCATTTATTCAGAAGATGGTCTTAAAATTGCCTCTTGTGAGTTTGTGTATACGATGATGATAAAACAATTTACCCATTTCACTTAATCATGACCTCTGTGCTGTAGCTAAGCATGATTAAGAGTAGGTAAACATAAGGAATTTCTTTCAACATCACTCACATACCTGTTGGCAAATTCTTCAAGACTAGGATTGACTCTGTTGGTTCAGTCCTGTGATATTCAGTGACAAATTGTATTTTTACTCCTGTGCATAGTTACAGGAGTCTAATTCAAACTGTGCCTGCTCAACATTTTCATCATCACAATATTATCTGGACCATAACTTTTAACAGATGATTTAACCACCCTTGACTCAGAAACAAATGTGGTCTGTCCAGTGAGCATCACACTGAGTGGATTTTTGTGCTTTCACTGATTTTATTTGGTATAGCACCAGACTAGTTAATGTGTGGATGACCATTTCCATTAGATGCTTCTAATGACACTGTACAGACTACTAGCAGGAGTGATTCAATTGAAGCCTAAGATCCTTTGCCTGTGCTGTTTATGGAACCTATAACTGGAAAGATCTCTTGTTTCTTTTCCAAACAACTGCTAGTCAACCTGCTATGCTGGTGGTCACATACCTGAGGCTTTTGTAGCATTTCACTGCCATTAGAATTTCCAGAACTTTCTCTATCTCCTGAAAGAAAGTAACAACTGTAATATTTTTCTCTTCACTGTGTGAAGATAGTCTTCCTTTTTTAGTTGCATGAAACAATGAAAGGGCTTTTAGACAGCCTGTGTATCGTCTCTTAAATTATTTAAACATATTTGTGTTGTTATACCAGTCAAATACTGCATTCTTGCCATATTTATCTTTTGGGGTTTTTTTAAAGCTTTCTGACATATATTATATCATTAACATTTTTCAGCAGTGTTGAAGGAAGTCATGCCTGTAGCTACATGGAAAAGTAATATGTTAATTTCTTTGCATTCGCAATACATTTTCTATGTTGTTCACCCCACAGCTCTTAGTATTGAGTGAAATGCACTCCTAAATCAGACATGGGCTTCATGGTAATTATAACTCTGTAGCCCAAAAAAGCCAAAAAGAGTACTTGTGATACAACCGCAATATGTTCCAAGTTGAACAGTTAATAGCTCAGTGTTTAGATTAACACGCAACAAAGAGACCTGCAGCATGCAGAACCTGAAACTTGCCTTACAATTTTTGAAACTAATCATTTTCTTTGCTTATGTTTACATTGCACACTATGCTCATAGATAGTTGTGCAAATGAATTTAACCTGGATATCTTCTAGATCTGTGGCATTAAATATATATTTTAGGTCTCATAGATAGGGATTGCTAATGACTGAGAATTTCCAGCTAGTCAAGTGCCCAAGTCAGTTTTCTCATCGTAGAGAAACAATTTCTCCTGTAGCACAACCTATAGAAAGCGAAGGACTGTGCTTGGATGAGATGACTTCTAAGGAATGGTGCTTAGCTGATAATTAAGAAAAAACTTAGCTCCTGTGTTTGAGTACTGCACAAAGTGGCTTTTTAACACTCTGACAGTGCTGAACGTACAGAATACTTTTTTTTTTTTTTAATTAAATAAAGATTTTTAAGTGTTGCATTGTGTTAGGAATGCTATAGTTATGAATACCTAGATATCTGAGAACAACCTAGATCAAAACTACCACCTTCAGGGCATGGGAACTGTAGTTGAAGGTGGGTTTCAGAAGACACTTGTTTAATTTATTTTTTTGCTGTAGGCCTTCACAGTTGCATTTTGACATAAATTCAGGTCTTGAAATTTCTCGAAATCTGCTGCAATTCTCCTTTGGCTCCATTTTATGCAGCACGGTTGTTAACCTCTGTGCAAAAGGAGCATGATTTATTTGCAAAGCAGCAACAAGAAAGAATGATGGCATTGCACAACGAATCCATTTTTCACACACCAAAAATACAAGGTATCATGATGAAAACTGAGCCTGAAGGAAGCGAGGAGGTTTCACTAGCCATCAGCTTTCTATCTCAGGTTGAAACAGTTGTAGTAAATAGCTTAAAATCACAGACAGGCAAATGTTCACCACATTTATGTTCCTCACTTGTTTTCATTTATTATAAAGAACACAGAAGTAATAACTAGACAGGTATTTCAGCGTTGCTAACAACACAAAATGTTACCAGTTTCTTAAGTGCAAGAATGTATTACCTATAGATATGAAAAATAAGAAAATAGGCCTTAACCACATCATGAAAACTTGTTTGTTGCTTTACCTGCGTTTGTCTCAATGGCCACCCTAACCTGCTATCAACATAGTCAGTGTTCTCCACAGGTTTCTGTTAAGGAAAGCCAAAATTCACAAGGACTCTTCTCATTTGTGGAGTTCATCCTGCTCGGATTTTAATTTTTGGGTGAATAGCCTCGAGTGGAATCAAAGGCCCAATACCCCTTGAGAGAGAAAGCAGAGAAAGGGAATAAGAAATAAAAACAAGTGAAAAACACTTGATGAGAGACAGGGAAAACTAAAAGGAAGGTGAGAGGACATAATTACTTAAATCTTGGCTCAGTGATGCTTTCTGGATCAAAGGATATTACAGATATACATCTCCTGTGATTAAAAAGACTCTACTAAGATAAAGAGCATTTAAAGGCACACGGTGCTGCTGCATATCGTTGACCAAATCTTTTCTCCCAAGAACAAGAATAGTAGGCACCAGTGGTTTCCAGGAATTTGGAAAACAATCTTTTGTTTAATTAAGTGGAGAGTTACCCGATTAAGCTTTCATTAAAGTTACCTGATTAAACTTTCTCTTTTGAGTGGAACTTTTCCATGGAAGAACTGACTATTCAGATCCCTGTCGTCATTCATAACTATGGATGATGATGATTTGCACAGTCTTCAGCTCACTGTGGTCAGATAATCACACATGCAAGATGGAACTGTGGAAATTTGTGTGCTAGTTTGAGGCTAATTGGAATATTTTAATAGCGAAAATTACACTACAGGCTGTGAAAAGGAAACAATAGTAATGTCTACTTCATTCATAGGCTTGCTGAGATGTTTAAGAGAAGAACCCAAAACATTAGATAATGCAGCCTGTCCGGGCACAGCGTCTCGGGCAGTCTAGCAGCTTCTGGCTTTCTTCTGTCTACCGATTAATCTCACTAACCACTTTTCTTCTAACCCCCCTGGTCAATCCTCCAAGCTCACCTTGCATGTAAGGCAAACCTTGGGGTAAGGTATAGGGGTGGGGAGAAGGTGGAAGGATGGTTAGGAGCCCCTCCTGGGGTCTCTGATTTCTGGGAGGGGAGTTGTGTTTCTGTATTACCTTTAACTTGTATATTTCTGTAACTATTCCTGTATATAGTGTATATATCTGCTTGTATATTGTGCTGAGCTGTAAATAGAGCTTCAGTCCTTAACTTCCAGCTGTCTGAGTTCTAGTCTGGGTGATTTTACAAAGTGTGGAGGGTGGGTGATTCTCAAACCATCACACTTGTAACTTGATTTTTTTTTTCTTTTTTGTGTGTGTGGTTTATGTTTTTATTCAACCTTAATTCTTTTTTTTTTGTGAATAGACTTTCAGTTTTCCAAATGATGACAAAAAGATTCCTTACCTGTAATGATAGCTTACAAAACCAGTATAGTTTGATTTTCATGAAGGAGCTCTTAAGTGATGCCACATGGCATGTTGAAATAAATTGTCTATGTTTCTTATAAAGCAGTTCTGCTCTGTTTTTCCAGCTGCATCTGCAGAAGATGGCAATGCATTTGTGAGGTTGCATTCTGCTGCTGTAGGTTTTTGTTTTGAATGGAGCAGAATGTTAACTGACCCTGAGAAAAAGGGTTCACATTTGATGGCACCTTTTGTGCACTCCCGATGAAATACCTGTTTTCCTACACCCTCTCTCTTATCTGTAACCCTGTAGCATTTATTGTGGGTTCTTCTCTAACAAATACAGTCAAACTCTAGCCTCACACTCTTGTCTCCCATTGTTCCCCGTTTTACCCTTCAGAAGATCAATGGCACTATTTATGCTGTTCATACTTCTCTTCAGTATTCTACTTGCTCTGTAATTCCTGCATTTACAATAATCCAACTAAACCATTTATTGTACAAGCCCAGAGGTCTATTATGTGATTTATATTGACTGATACCAGCTGAAGTTTTGAACTAATATTTCAAAAGCACAAAATGTGTATCAAAAAAGAACAGGTTGTAACTGATCTGTGAAGGTGTATATATAGCATAGAGAGAACATGACTCAAAGAAACTTCTAAATCTCTCTTGCTGAAGACCAACAATGATGAAAACCCAAAACCTTAAATTCAGAAAGCTTGAGTCGCTCCCTGATCTTGAGGCACAGTGGGATACAGACTTCCATTGAATGTTCTGAATAGTGGTAAAATAGTTGGAAAAAGGAAAACTTCCTTGTTTTATAATAAACCACAAAGCAAACACTCCCATAAAAGCTGATTTTAGAGGCAAAGAGTAGTCTGTGTGATAAAAATAAATTTAAATTTTGCAGAAATAGCTTTGCTCCACGGAATTGCCAATCATATGTGTTAGCCCTGCAGGTCTACAGCCAGTATGGATCTGCACACTCTACAAAAACCTCTAGAAAAAGACTAATGTGGCTGCCAAAGACTGAACTCTGACTGAAATCAGTCACTTATGTGGAAACATAAATAATCTATACATGAAGCACCTAATAAAAGAAATCCAGACACTGCGTTTGCAGTAACAAACTTGGGAGCTCTAATTTCACACTATTGTTTTTCTTTTGACCTATTACTATTGCAGAACAAACTAATCCAGTTGCAATTCACATATAGACACACTTAAAGAACACATATAAGCACATGAGATAAAACTAGATTTTAAAGGTAAAATTCATCCTTGTTAAATGTATTTCAATGTGTGTTTTCAATATGACAGAAATAGAGCAAATGGCCTGAAATTATATCAGGGGAAGTTTAGAACAGATATTAGGAAAATTTTGTTTACTGGAAAAGTGGTCAGGCATTGGACAGGTTGCTCAGGCAGGTGGTGGAGTCACTGTCCCTGGAGGTTTTCAGGAAACTTCTGGACATGGTACCCATGGTTTAATTGCTACGGTGGTCTTAGGTTGATAGTTGGACTCCGTGATCTTAGAACTCTTTTCCCTCAGGAACAATTCTGTGATTTTATCTATGTGCTGTGTTTTCATCCTGTAGGATATCATGAATATGTTCCTTCAAGCAAACATAAAAATGAACTATATCTGCATGTCTGCATTAAGGTCTGCAGGTTTAACAACTTTTCAAAACTTAATACAGTATAATTGAAATTTTAATTGGTTTTCAATGAAGTAGTTGTTTTGAAATCTTCTTCCTTCTTAAATCTGTAACACAACTCTCAGAGACTTAAAGAAATGTGCTTGGCCTTTTCCTTATCCCCAAAATCTTCATGCACAGATGTACGTCTGCATCAATTGTCTCATCTCCAGACTAATTATCTCATTTACATATTTCATGTTTGCTACTTGGAATGCTCCATGGGACAGCTAAGATTTAAATCATGTGCTGTCAGATACAACTGATGAAGAAGAGATGTACATTGCTATTTTACTAATACTGTTATGAATTGCAACGTGCATTTACTATCAGCAAAATAACATTATGTAGTGCTTTGTATTAAATACTATGTTAAAGAATTCTTGCAAGATGAAGCTTCCATAATTTAAAGTGCTAAAAATAATCTTTTTATGCAATCTTCCCTGGTCAGGTTTTCTATTTTCTAGTATGACTTGCCTTACATTTTGAGAATTTTAAGTTAATGAACTTTCTTCTTATATTTTTCATTAAAGATAATATAAAAACTCTTATACCAGTTACATTTTGCAGATGTCATGCCATAGAACTAAAAAAATTGCTTGTAGTAGAATGGTATATAACTGATAGGGACAGGCTGAGAGAGTTGCAGTTGCTCAGTTTGGAGAAGAGAAGGCCCTAAGGAGACCTTAGTGTGGACTTCCAATATCTGAAGAGGGCATACAAGAAAGCTGATGAGCAACTTTTTAGGGTGTCAGGTTAGGTAATGATAGGTGTCATGGAAGACCAAAATAGGCCTAAACATGTCCTGGCTTGTCCAGACATGTTTCTGCTCTCCTGCCTCCTGTAATTGGTGGAAGCAAGGATGGGAAAGGAAAACAAAGGCCTCTGGTGCCTCTGAGTCTCCTTCTCTCCTTCTAAACTTTGCAGGGTCCCTGCACATGTTTATACATTTGTTTGTGTTCTCCCCTAAAAAGGTAAAAGTAATCCCTAGTTTCACCTAATATGGTCAGTTTTGGCAAAGTCCCATTCTGTTTGGCTGATCTGTGGCCAAAGGCCTATTAGTCTTGGGATGTATTGATAAAAAGAGCATGTAAAAATAATGTGCTTCTGACATTGTTCTGCCTCAATGTGCTCTGCCCTTGCTCTGCCTTCTGTTTCATTGCCCTCTGCCATTGCATCCTGCCATGCTCTGCTAAGCTATAAGCTAGCTCAGCTACATAACCAGCCCTGATACTTTGGGTTTGTATACCTGAAAACTGCCTTGTCTCAGTTTACCAGAAGATTGGCCTTAAATGTTCCCACGTGATAGGTTTGCTTAGCCAGTACAATACTGTGCCCATCTACACATCTGCAAGACATCCTCCCTACACCTCTGCAAAGCTCTGTGCGGAATCTGGAGTCCAAGACAAACCAGGATCAGGTCAAAGATCCTCTGCCTCTTTCCTAGCACCCCTTGTCAGAGCCTGGGAAGAACAGAAGGCCAAGATGACACCAACAGAACTCCCTGTATTTGTATTTGAGTATTGGCTGGAAATTGTAGTTAGCCCCAGGAGTCCAGAGATACTAATATTTTGTGAGTAAATACTCAAAAGGCTCTTTAACAAAACCCTGTAAATTCTCTAATTGAGTCCAAGGTTTCTACCTTAAGCAGGAAGGAACTTCTTGAGTCCATCTAATGGTCAAGTGGTATAATTGATGGCAAGAACCCGTTTCCAGTGCTAATGGTTTAATGTTTGTTGTATTTTGCTAGTTATTTCTTAAGTGTTCTAGATTCTGCCTTTCCCTCTGTGCAATACTTTTCATGATCATTGCAAATAATGTATTATTATGAAGATTGTGGCTGGTAGCAAGACTCCTGAATATCAAAATTAATAAACAATATTAATTTTTGAAAAAATACCATCTTGAAGCCATACCTACCAGTCACTACAACAGGACCGGGGGAGTGGATCCAAGCTATAGGAGGGTAGATTTAGATTAGACTTTAGGAAGAAATTCTTTACCATAAGAGTGGTGAGACACTGGAACATGTTGCCCAGGGAGGTTGTAATGGAGGGGTAATTGATGCAAGATAGGAGTTTCAAAAATTAATAGTATTTATTGATTTTGATATTCAGAACTCTCACCACCTTGACTACTGTTTTTTAATAATAATTAGGTTCTTCTGCGATGATCATGGAAGCATTATACATATGATAACAGGATCTAGAATGTTTAGAAATAACTAGCAGTAATATATAAACATTAACTGAACAGGAAGAAGGTTCTTGTGGTCACTATACCACTTGAGGTTAATTCTACCGCTTGTTCACTAGATGGACTCAAGGAACTCCTTTTTGCTTATGGCAGAAGGCAGTGGTGAATGACAGGAGGTTTTAAGTATTTCCTCACAGAATAACTCTTGACTTGTAAGGCTAGCTACAGCTTCAGACAATACTCCAAACACTTTCAGGGAATTCTGTTGGTGTCTAATCAACCACTAAGGCTTATGATTCTTCCTAGGCTCCACAGGGTGCTGAGGAAAGGAGGCAGCTGATCTCTGGTCTGATCCTGCTTTCTCTGGATGATCTGTGTGTCGCTTCTAGGGCTCCTTGTCTTGGCAGGTATAGGCAGGATGTCTTGCAATGTGCAGTTTTAGCACAACATCATGCTAGCTATGCAGGCTGATTGCATGGAGCCATTTAGAACCTGTTTCTGGTAAACTCGAGGCAGGCAGACCAGTATGCAATAAGGCAGTGAGGCAGAACACTGCTAGAAGCAGAGAACGATGGCAGCAGGCAACAACAGGCAAGCAAGCACAAATACAATTGCAGAGCAATTGTTACTTTCTCATCTCTTTTTATCAATGTAGTCTGAGACTAATGGGCCTTTGGACACAGAATAGCCAATCACAATGCAATTAGCTGAACTTGACCATAATAGGTGAAGCCATAGGTATGCTTTACCTAAATTTAGGAAAAACATAGGCCTTTCATGAGGCAGGCACAAACTAAGTGTATGTATCTGTTCACCACAGGATGCAAACAGGAGCAAAACTATTCTGGGCAAGCCAGAGTCCTTAGACTCAGTGGCTCCAGGTTCTTTGTCCTCCTTCCCGTGCTTGCTTCTCCCCACAACGGAAGGAGGGAGAGCAAGCGTGTTTTGGCCTGTTTAGGCCTACCATGGCAGAGGTGCTGGAAACCTCATCCCTGGAGGTCTTTAAGATCAGGCTGGATATGCTTCTGAGCAGCCTGATCTAGTGGGAAGTGTCCCTGTCCATGGCAGTGGGGTTGGAACTAGGTGGTCCTTGAGGTCCCTTCCAACCCTGACAATCCTGTGATTGTGAGATATAACAGTAACCTGATGAACAAGTTGAAAATACAGCAACTTCTCAACTGCAGGTTAGTCACACCTGGTTATATTTTAAACTTTTCCTCCTTTCGTAGTCTGATGCTTAAGAAGCAATTATAGTTGAGGATAGTCTTAATATATAAATTGCAGTGTGAATCTGGGACCCTCAATAACACCTGAGTGCCTAGTTCAAGTCACTCCTTAAAAAATAGCGATTCGATGTTTCCAGGTAAGTTGGCATGTTGCTGTTGCATCCACTCAAGATTAGGCCTCTTTAGTCCTTGAGTATGGGCAGGCTACTTTGTCTCAGAGGTTCCTTCATGGAATCATGCACTCCTAGCTCTACTGCCAGAAAGAAACCTTGGTACCCTGTTCAGTGCAGGCTCTGTCTGTTACTTATTCTGCTTAACACACTCCTGCTGAGTGAGTTATTTTACATGCAGAGCACAGAAGTGCCATGGTTCACTGACTAATGGCTGCTAGCCCACTTCCTTGTAGAGCATGATTAATTTACTATAGGATGGAACCAAATAAGGACTCTTGACAGGCAGGATGTGTGTCCTTTCAGTGGCTGAAAGGAATGGTTATCCCAGTTAGTAGTGACCTTTCAGTGCTACTGAAAGGCAGCTTAGTATTGTTCCTTCATCTGAGAATAGATGTTGCTACTTTTTCTCTGCTAAATACTGCAAAAGAATAGCAGAATATAGCCTGTAATAATGTGTAGACCTCTACAGAGATTATAGGTGATCCTTTATGGTTCTTTTCTCTCCTGAACTGTACAGTCACTCATTTTATGTTTGATCTTTCTTTAGACTTTACCACTGATCCATAAAAAGTAGTTTGATAAGTGAGCACAGAAAACGCTGCAGACCACCTGCCAACAGGCATCATGCACAGATTGCTGTTCTTAAAAAGAAAACTCCATCTGAACAGCTTCTAATAAGGAAATTTTCTCAGATTCACACAAAAGGCAAAGATCTATATGTACAGGTATGAAGTCAATAGGTAGTCCCTGAAGCCACTGCACGGCAGAGGCCAACTATTAAAACATGTCTGCAGCTCAGAAATTTTTCTGCAGCTTCAGAAAACGAATTCTTCTCAAAACAGTATCAGTCTGTCTGAGTAACAGAGACAACGAAAAATAAACAAAACCAAACACAAAGCAACCAAACACTCCTCCTGACCCCCAAAACAAAACAGGAAAACATTTTACAATATGTAGCTCATCAAACTTTTGAGATATACTTTCCTTTAAACTTGCCATCACTGTATAGTGCTTTAAATACTGCTTATGATAGCAATGGGGGTACTTAACTCCTTTTTAGTGAACTCTTAGATTCAAGGTGTTTGGAATTTACATATTTCGTATTGCTCACTTATGGTACTTTCACATACAGCATTCTTTTCTCATTGGGGGGAAAAAAAAAAGTACTGAATCGCAAACACTTGTTTCACCCTAACGAAATAATAAAATTAGGATCAAGTTAGTAAAATTGGCAAATTCTATTTAACAGATAAGCATTTCTGTAATTCTACCCAGAAGCCCTATTTTCTCCATCTACCTTTTAACCTCACAATTGCCTTATGCAGACTTCTTATGCATTCAGTAATTTCTAGCAAGAAAAAACGAACAGTTACCAGGCCCTAATGGCTTTGACTTTAACCGTCCTGTTTAATTACAGTTTCCTAGACTTTTACACTGTTTCATATGTATACTTGGCAGCCCTAAGAAAAAAATAATTCATCCAGTAATAGCATTGGAGGGGTATATATTTTTAGACTGAATTTTGTGAATTCCAGTATTTGAAGTTGTGAAAGAATCCCTCCATTCTGATGAATCCTATTTCTGGTTTTAGTTGTAATTTTTTGTTATAAAAGTAGTTTTCAGTTCCATAGGAAATTTTACTTATAGGGGATCGTGTGCCTGGTAGACAAAGTCTTTTTGACATCATTATGTGAAAGTCTTAAATGTAAATATGAATACTTTTAAAAGTATCTGACATTTCTTTGAACACATGGAGAGGCACACAAGGTTTCCCTTTGTAGTCCTAGACATGCTGGAATCACTTTCCTGAGACTGAAAACTTCTAAATAGCAAGGCGTAGAACCTTTTCTTCTTTTTTCTTCAATCGATGAGTTCAATCCCCAACTCTTTAATCAATTCATCGATTATATATAGATGCCATTTCCACTTAAATGACTGGAAACTAAATCTAGTTAAGAATGTTAGAATTTGGCCTGGAACTGTCAGCCCCTCTGCCAAAGGAAGGAAACAGTAAATCTGCATTGTTTCTGAAAGGGTGAGTGTGAAATTACTTACCACTACCTTAGCTTTATCTTCTTCAAAGTCATTAATAAATCTTGTATTGATTTTAATGGGAATAATCAGGTCAATTCTGGAATTCTGAGAATCCAGAGTGAATGGCCCTGTAATGCACTTCCAAAGTAAGCCCAAAATGCTTTGTGAAGTCTTCCAAATAGTGATTCTTGGGGCTGGGTCCAGCTAGCTCTTATTAAAGTTTGGCAATTCACTACTTCGCAACGGGTACAAACTTGGAATTCCCTGAAGTGAATGCAGAGTGCGGTTTTATATTAGCTCCTGAACTGCTACGCTCTACTAGCATGGAAGCAAATTTTAATAATTTCTGTTTTAAAACTGCATATTCTTATCATTCTGAGCAATTGAGCAAAACTATATTGCTTGTAAGAAGAGCTTTCTAAAATAGGTGCTGGGATACCATAGTAATAATGAGCTTAGTAAAAATGCTTAGACTTCATCTTACAAAAGCAAAATGTATCATGAGGCTAATTTATAAAACTGCCTCGTTAACAGAAATTATTTGTAGCTTGTCAAATATTAAGTTCTTAAATCAGTTCTCTGTAATTGTATTTCGGAGAAATTAACTCAGTGTGCTGTAGTAATGAATTTAGCAGATTGTATGTTTTGTGTATTTTCTCCAAATTAAAATTAAGTAAATATGTGACTAAGTCTTTTGACAAGTTTTGCTTGGTTTAATATCCACAAAATATTCGAAAAGTTAAACTTCTCTTATTTGCATTACACTTTAAATTAATTTAAAGCACACATGAGCTTAAAAAAAACAGAAGAATTTAGAAACAAATTTTTCAGGATGATGTGTACTGTCATGTTCATTTAAAAAAAGGAAATTACTGTGCCTTATAATGGTTTTGTTCTGTTCTTAAGCTTAAATTGCATTTGGTCTGTTTTTCCAGTGTTAAATGAATACACACGTTCATTTTGTACCTGACATCTAGAACTTCATAATGAAAAGAAAATCCAATTTTAAGACTGTTTTACAAGACAACCTTCACTGAATTTATTATAGTTGTATGACCAAAAGGGTGGCTAGTCATAGACCTGCATGCAGGAAAGATTTACCTGTTGTAGTGCTCAGGTGACTTTTAAAAATTTCTTAGGCTTCTAACACTTGTACATGTCTTGCTGTTAATTCATAAATATACCTTTGTCAATGATCCATTTGCTGATGATACCAGACTGGGAGGCTTGGCTGACACACCTAAAGACTGTGTGGCCATTCAGACAGACTTAGACTGAGAACTGGACAAGGAACCTAATGAGGTTCAATAAGGATAAGTGCAGAGCTCTGCACCTGGGAAGGAATAATAAACTGTTCCAGTACAGGTTGGGAGGTGATCTGTTGGATAGCAGCCCTATGGAGAAGGGCCTGGGAATCCTGGTGGAGAGGAAGGTATCCATGGGACAGCAATGTACCTTTGTGGCCAAGGAGGCCAATGGGATCCTGGGGTGCATGAAGAGGAGTGTGGCCAGCAGATCACAGGAGGTTTTTCCTCCCCTTCTGCTCTGCCCTGGTGAGACCTCAGCTGGAACATTGCATCCAGTTTTGGGGTCCCCAGTTCAAATGAGTCCACAGAGGACTACAAAGATGATGAAGGAGCTGGAGCAGTGCCCTGTGAGGAGAGGCTGGGGGACCTGGGGGTTTTTGGTCTGGTGAAGAAGACTTAGAGGAAATCTAATCAATGTTTATAAATATCTGAGGACTGGGAATCAAGAGGGAGGGGAGAAACTCTTCACAGTTGTGCCCTGTGATAGGACAATGGGTAATGAATATAAGCTACAACACAGGAAGTTTCATCTCAATGTGAGGAACAACTTCTGCACTGTAAGGGTCATGAAACACTGGAACAGGTTGCCCAGAGAAGTTGTGGAGTCTCCTTCTCTAGAGACTTTCAAGACCTGTCTGGATGCATTCCTGAGTGTCCTGGCAGGGGGGATTTGACTTGGTGATCTGTGGAGATCTCTTCCAAACCCTAGTGTCCTGTGATCCTGTGATCTTTTTCACAAACAGGCATAAAATACTACTTCTGGGGGTATGCATGAGCATCTTTCCCTCCTTGTAATGCCTAAGAAAACTGTTTGTGAGACCCATACTTTTAAAAGATGTCCCTAGAGGCCCTGTAATGAGTTTGCCTTATTATGTCTGCTGCAAAGCCGAAGTGTGGCAAGGAAATTTCAGACATCTGCTGTAAAAAGCACACCACAGTCTTGGATTTAGGAGCTTTATGCAACATATGAAATTGTACTGCAATACAGAATCTTTTGCATAAAAATAATCTGAAATGAAAGGGATAGGGATTGGGGAATTTGGAATTTTTTCCAGGTGTGACATGTCACCAGTCTATAAAAGATACTGTGTTTTCAGTTAGATGGTCCCTTATTACTGATGGGTTTGTTAGCATTAATTAATATTAATAAATAATATTGTTAGATATAATGCTTATTATTACATGATTTATTAATGAAATGCAGCTTTAGTTATAAAAACTTACTTTGTTCATACATGACCGTATCTAGACAAAAAAACACCTCTAAGTGAATAATTAATGTGAAATAAGAAAAGACAAAAAACAAAAGGTAATTGAAATTGATGTTTAGTTGTCTGGATGATGAAGTTGAACAAGCTCCTTTTCAGTGCTATCACTGAAAGGAACTGTAGGGCTTTGTGGTTAACCAACTGGCCTGCACGTACATACTAGGCACACTTAACTCCTTCCCTTTATCTCTAAGCATATAGAAAGTATCATCCAAGACACTGTTCTGTCCCTAATTGCATCATGGGTAACATTTGTGGTCTGGGAGCCTTGTAAAAAAGGCTTTATTTTGTACTTCTATGAGCTTAAATTGCATTATGAAGATCAATAGTACTGTTTCTGCAACAGCTGGTTCAAATTTACTGTTGAGCACTGGTGTAGGGTTCAGTTTTGGAGAATTTTTCAATAACGGTCAATATGCTACCCAGTAGATACAGTTTGTTTGCTCACCTGATCACAGCATCACCAAGTGGTTGTGTACAAAGCTGTTAGACTTTGCAAACATTTGACAAAAGCTGCAGCCCTGTGTTTTGTAGCAGTATTTTCCTAATTTCACTCTTGCATTAAGCATCCATGAAAGATGTAAATATTTATGATTGTTTCTGCAAGTCAATAAAACATGCACAAATAAGAACTGTGAGCAATAGAGGGATGATAATGTAACTGCTGTTTCTGTAATAACCTGCAGCTCACAAATGGTTTTTGTTTCTTCCTGGGTACAACTGCTGCTTCAAATTATGGGACTTCTCAGGAAAGAAAAAAAAAAATTTAAAAAAAAAAATTGAGAGTTGTGTGATACTTATTCCCAAGGGTTGAGTGCAAGAGGCTCTTGTGAGAAGCATTGAGAAGGGCAAGTTGGGGCAGAGAGACAAAGATTTGGAATTCTCAGGAGACATTTAAGATAGAAAAGAAACTTTTGCTGATACTTTGAGACTATTTTGAAAAAAACTTTCCTGTTACCTCAATGGAATTCAAATAACGTGGAAACAGAACTTTTGGGGGCTTAGAATATTTCATGGACAGTTTCCTCTACTTTTTTTTTTTTGATGAACTGAAGGCTATATAGAAATAATGAGAAATGTCCAGCTAGAATTACATTCTCCAAAGAAAAGTGTTTCAAATACTATGAAAACTTTTAGATAAACTTAAAATTCAAATCTGCATAGGGTTTAGAGAACTTTCTGTTGGTGTGGGGTTTTTTCTGCAGGTCTAACGTCGCCTTATGTAATCAGTTACGGTTTTGACAAGTGACTGTTTTACTTGAATTCTTTCAGGCATTTCAGGCAGTAGTTAACATTTCTTGTTCACTTCACTGCAAGATAAATAGGCTTAATCACTAATCTAGAAATGCCTATTATCATGTTGGAATGAAATAAGTTCCTCAAACAAATATTTAATGAAGTAACAC
Organism: Eubucco bourcierii; assembly: GCA_013396675.1. Taxonomy (NCBI): domain Eukaryota; kingdom Metazoa; phylum Chordata; class Aves; order Piciformes; family Ramphastidae; genus Eubucco; species Eubucco bourcierii. Next base: position 78,333 of record VWZE01002966.1, read on the forward strand.
AATTAGGTAGTAGCAACAGCATCCTTTTTGGCAACAACGGTGCTTTCCCAGGGGCTGTGGTACTTGCTTGGGTCACTGAGTGAACGTAGTAGTGCATTACTGCACAGTGCTGTTACCACGTACCCACAGTAGCTCAGCTCATTCTGCCTCTTAATGACTTTTGCATGCTAGAGTCTAACATTTTCCAGTTCACCAGGGAAATGTGTTTGTAACAACAATAGAAGTCTGAAACTTCAGTGGGGGAAAACATTTGACGAACAAAATAAAAGGACTGATTTTAGTAGCAATAAATAATAATATGATGAATAAGCAACAGAATATAGTTCAGTATCATCTTTGTTCTGAGCAGGACCCTAGTAGCCATCTTGGATAGGCAACCTGACCAGTACGTGTCGCTGGTGTAGGTGATCCTGCCTGTTTTCTATACTGTATTTCACAAGAAAAAGAGAAATGCTTTTTTAGAAGGAAATGCTACTATTCTGAATTCTGCAAACGTCCTCTGCTTGCTATCTCTAAGTAATTATCACAGTCCTGCAGAGAACACATGGAATCTGCGATGCAGCAGTAGAAATTGGGAGATAAGATGATGATGTGTACTTGATTCGATTGACTAACCTTACAGAGTTTCTAAAAGAAGGGTCAAACAGCTGTTTCTTTTTAGATTTCTACAGCAGTTGATGTAATATGACAATAACTTTCCATTTTGCTCCTTCACTTCTCGTAATACTGCTTACAGAAAGTTCCAGAAAGGTAAAACCCCAAGTTTTTCTTACTGACTTTACATTTATTATAAATTGGTATTGCACAATGAAGTTTTATAATAACAATCATTCACCATGAGATTTTTCTCCTGATCTGTATTTCAGTTTACTTCATTAGACTAAACTGTGACATTACATGTCACAAGTGACTGAATTCACTGACAATTTACCTCTGAAAGCAGAATAATGAGAATTATACATGAACTGAATGATTGCAGCATTAAATGGAGGAACAAAGTATTTTATGGCATCATTTGTTTGAGATTAAAATTCTGGAACAGAAAGCATTCCACTGTAAATTAAGAACCTATTATCAGGGTTGGAACTGATATTGAAGTAATTTGGTTTGCCTTTTTTTTTTCCTTTCTTTTTTTCCTTTTCCTGTGGAGAAAGTTGTCTAAGACATATGATTTCAAGACAGCTATTAAGCAATTTTACTTACGTTAGAGAATGTCCTATCTTCAACTCAGAAGAACCAAAATACATTTACTTACTGCAAATTTAATATCACAGAAAATAGTGATTAAAGGAAGACAGTATGTCCTAATGTGCAATCATTAAGATTTATGAAAATTGAAGTAGATGGTTTCAGATTAGGCAAGTTCTATTTCATAAAATTTTTTTTATGCTTATTTTTAGTCTGACAGTGTCAGAACTCTGCAGTATGAAGGGAGAAATGCACAGATGGAACTAAAATTTTGAGCTTCACCTAGATAATATTCAGGTTTGACAGTGTCCTTCTGTTATCAGTGTACAAAGAAGCTAAAAAAAACCCAACCCTGAAGGTCCTGACTACTACTGACTTTCATTTCTGAGATCCCATTTTAAATTCTCTAAAAAAACCCCAGACACACAAACAACAACAAAAAAACCCGACAAAAAACAACCAAACAATAAAAGTAGCTCTGATACTTTAAAATTTCTCAGAAAACCTTTTCAATTGAAAGACTTTACATAACTGTATTTCTAAATGCTATAAAGATAGATGGACTGTACAAATATGTTCCTTGCTAGCATATGCTGTCATAGTGTATTGACTACCTGCTCTCTCAGGTCAGGCTTCCATTGGAGACTTTAATAGTCTTTACTAGTGAGAGTGTTTGCATCCCCGCAAGGTTAGTTTTCAGGTCAGCATTTATAAGGAAGACTGCTGAAAGAGAAATAAAAATAATAAGTTTTTCATCAAAATAACTCCTCAGCCAGTATCAATAAGTAGTGATTGAACATTGCTCTAGAACTTGAGAAAATAGGTCAGTGCTTGAGAGTTCTAAAATGTAGGCTGTGGAGTTTACTATTTCATCCGCCTTTCAAATATAGGTGAAAAGGAGATTAGATAAAAACTGAGAATACTTTTTTTCTGTCCATGTTGGGACTTTTTGCCAATACTGCAAAGAATAGAGTCAAATCATAGAATCACCCAGGTTAGAAGGGACATCCTCAACTGGCAGGGACATCTTCAACTAGACAGGCTGCCCAGAGCCCTGTTGAGCCTCACCTCGAATATCTACAGGGAAGGGACCTCAACCACCTCCCTGAGCAACCTGTTGCAATGTTCCACCACCCTCATGGTAAAGAATCTGTTCCTAACGTTCAGTCTAAATCTACTCTTCTCTAGTTTGAAGCCTTTGCCCCTCATCCTGTCACTGCAGGCCTTTGTAAACAATCTCTCTCCAGCCTTCTTGTAGCTCACTTCAGCTACTGGAAGGCTGCTATTAGCTCTCCCCAGAGCCTTGTCTTCAGGCTAAACAACTTCAGCTCCCTCAGCCTGTCCTTGTAGCAGAGGTGCTCCAACTCCCTGACCATTTTCTTGGCTGTCTTTTTGACCCACTCTATTAGGTCTATGTCCTTGCTGTGTGTAACGATGAGGTTTTTTTAAAATCCCTTTTCAGTCTTTTTCATACTTATTTCTGGCTTGGGAACAGAAGTTGTAATGGTTGACTGAAAGGTAACATCTATTACTGGAGTAGGTTCTGAACTAGGAAGCTGGTCTGTTTCTTGGAATAAGCTGTGTACCTCTGCAAGAGAGAACCAGAATAGCTCTAGGTTCGTCCACTTTATTCCCTCGATGGCAAATCGATGTCTTCAGGTGGAAAAAGAGATGGTGTTTCATAGGCAATGTCTAACACATACCTCTGTTATTACTTTAATAATTCTAGTAATCACTTATATATACGAATGTGAATTGCAGTTATTTTTGTGATCATATTTAAGAGCAAAGGTGCATTATTCTCAAGATTAATATAAAGGTATTTGGCACTTTGGAACAGTGGGAATGGATTAAATTGCTTATATTTTATATGGGACTGCAAGACACTTTAGACAAATGTGAATAATAAAATATGAAGTAGAACTATTCATCCTCACATGCTCTGAAAACTTAATTGTGAAGTCTACAAGTTGTAACTTCTGTATTTTATTCCTTGCTTTGCTATCAAATTGATTCATGCTAAATAGCTGTAGCTCCTAATTCAGGAGAATGCCTAAAAGCATTTCTACATTTAATGACACACTAAACCATAGTGCTATGCTCAAGCAAAATAGAAAACTTTTTTAATGCCTGCTATACAGATTTTTCCTATGCACATTGGGTAAGAAAAGTACCTTCAAAACTTAGAACCTGAAATCGTTGGAATAAGGTGAAGTTTTACCTCTCTGAAACTTATTCAAGTTCCATGAGAATGGATGTCTACTGCTACTTAGCACCAAAATCCATCTCAAATGAAAATCATAGTGATTATACAAGTAAAGGAAAAACATTGAAATCTGGACAAAAAGAATTGTTAACAATTTGTCTGACTTCTACTCCTCCATCTAGTAACCACTGTGTAACTGGACATAATGTGGTATAACCAAGACATACTTAAGTAATCCAATGTAGGAAAAGTTGCGATTGGGCACATGGAGACTTCATGGAGTTTCAATGCATCAGGCTAAAAATGTGTGACCATTCCTACTTCCCTTCTGAGGGTCAGTGACTTATCCAAACAGTATAATGTGCTCATAGGTGAAAACCTAGCACTACCTTTGGAACAACTATCAGCTAATTTTTCGATGCCTAGCTATGATTTATATGGCCCACTGATTATCCAACAAAATAAAAGGTAATTTCTTGTCTGGAAGAAACATCTCTCTCTGTAGGTACACTAACTCTTGACTGTAGTGAGATAGGTAAATCAAATAGGAAAAGACCCCACCTGGAGTACTGTGTGCAGTTCTGGACCCCCCAACTCCAGACATGGAAGTGTTGGAGTGGGTCTAGAGGAGGACCATGAAGATGATCAGAGGGCTGAAGCAGCTCTCCTATGAGGACAGGCTACAAGAGTTGGGGCTCTTCAGGCTGAAGAAGAGAAAGCTTCAAAGAGACCTTATAGTAGCCTTCCAGTATCTGAAGAGGGCCCATAGGAAGGCTGGAGAGGGATCATTTACAAGGTTTTGTAATGACAGGACAAGGGGCAATGAGTTTGAACTGGCAGAGGGGAGATTTAAACTGGATGTCAGGAGGAAGTTCTTTCCAGTGAGGGTGATGAGGCACTGGCACAGGTTGCCCAGGGAGGTTGTGGCTGCTCCCTCCCTGGAGGTGTTCAAGGCCAGGTTGGAGGAGGCCCTGAGTGACCTGTACTAGCAGGAGGTATCCCTGCCTATGGCAGGGGGTTGGAACTAGATGATCCTTGAGGTCACTTCCAACCTTACCATTCTAGGTTTCTATGATTCTATATTTTTGCACTGAAAGATAGTTAAGTGGAAAGACAGGGTTTGAAGGAGCCATCTGGGTCAGGCAAGATTCACTAGAAAAAGAAAGTATGGTGTGTATATTCCTTGTGAAGACATTTGTTTCTGTCATCCAGCATGGGGGGCAGATTGCTTTTTCAAGAGCAAACTCTTTCTTTCTTTGCTGTCTTTACTGACTAACTCAAGAACAGAAAGAACTGAAATATAATTCACCCTGCAAATTAAATAATTATTCTTCTTCTTGTACCTTAATGCTTTTGTGTAGTGAGATTTCAACTTTGGTACCCAGTAAATGAAAACTCTATCAGTATGAGTTAAGAAAGATTTGTTGAGCCAGCCTAAGTAATAGACAATAGACAGCATGAAAGAATGCTGTGTTTATTGTATTTAGAGGTATTCTTAAGGGTACTACTTATTGTAACTTTTTCTGTTCTGCTCAGCATTGAGATCACCTCAGATCTTCATAGCACCTCCAAAATCATCAATTACATAAAACATTTCAACCCTAAAAAATAATGATACCTGTTCATGGTAAAGAGGAGTGAAACTAATAATTCAATAAATTTTAGAGCAAGAAATGTAGGTAGACAAATAACGGTATAGAGAAAAGCAAACTGATTCTGCAGCTAAGCTTTGTGACTCATGGAAGGTTCCTTTTAAATTCAGACCCTGTAATTGTGTGATCTTCAGACAGATGGAGAATTTGGTGCACAACCTTAGGGCTTCTTGTTTACTCCTAAGTTTAAAGCATCTCATAGAAACCCGTAACTATAGTGTAACTTTTCATGATTTTGAAGAAAATCTTGGTAATATCTTAGTCCTAAATATAGATGAGGGAGAAATCTTACCTGTGCTACTTCAGAAACAGTCTCATTATAACAGAATTTGGAGTTTTGGAAAGCTTTGGGTTAGCTGACTTATCACTTCGGGTAGCCATTTCTTCGAAACCTCTAACTACTCCTGGCTTGCCTTGCTGTAAATGTTCTGCGTGTCTCACCGTTATAGAAAAGAAACATTTAAAACTTTGTGCAGTGTGTTGAATAAGAAAGAGAAAAACCTTAAAACCACAGGAATTCAACCAAGAGGTTTTTTACAAAGAACTACATTTTTCACTACAGAGTCCAGCTGTCTGGTCACTTAAGCCTAATGGATATATATATACCAAGCAGTCAAGTATCTCAGTCATGTCCTATTTATAAAGTAAGTGATGTCTCTACTTGGAATTCTTTTCCTGCAAGCCATGTTTGCAGTAGATGCCAAGCTTCGATTATGGAACTGTTGGATGAATCAGACAATGATAAGGATGATTTTCAAAACAAATTGTCTGTGTTATAAGACTATATGGTACAGGTAGTCCAACTTATTAAAAATTGGAAGAAAATGTTCATCTACTTATGTGGGGAGCCAAAAGGGCCCTGCTATCCAGTTACTACATTGGTACGGTAGTGTGACTCCAAGAGAATTATAGTCTGCCTTATTCTGTTATGAAGGGTGTAAAAGTAATTAATATCCTAATGATAAATTCCAGCACAATTTTTTCTTGTGTTCTCATGACAAAGTGTCCCCAGTGTTGATTTTTGTAATACAGAAAATCTGCCAGGGAGTACAAAACATGAGCAGAATTGAATGCAGGCAGTTATAGGCAAACAAAACTCAAATTGCATTGTATTTGTGTAGGATGGAACATGGCAAAAGATCTCTGTCTGCCTTTCTTTTTCTATTTGCTTATGTATGATTTCACTGGAAGTCAAAACAGTATTGCTGTTCATGCTGTGTTTAGCAGTTGCAGCTTAGTTCTTGAATTATGCATTTTTGTTTCTTTTATCCCTTTTAAAGATCAATGAGTTTAAATCATCACAGAATCACAGAATTTTAGAGGTTGGAAGGGACCTCTGGAGATCATCAAATCCAACACCCCCTGCCAAACCAGAATCCTCTAGGGTAGTTTGCTCAGGAACACAACCAGGTGGGTTTTGAAAGTCTCTGGAGGAGAGTCCACAACCTCTCTGGGTAGCCTGTTCCAGTGCTCTGTCACCCTCACCGTAAAGAAGTTTCTCCTCATATTGAGGTGAAATCTCAGAGATTTGAGTGATTTACCCCATCCACTTGACACCCACTCCTCAGATATTTATAGACATTGATGAGATCTCCTCTCAGGCTTGTCTTCTCCAGACTAAACAGCCCCAGGGCTCTCAGTCTCTCTTTGTAGAGATGCTCAAGTCCCCCAGCCATCCTCGTGGCTTCCTGCTGGACTCTCTCCAGCAGGTCCCTGCCTCTCCTGAACTGGGGAGCCCAAAACTGGACACAGTATTCCAGGCGTGTTCTCACCGGGGCAGAGTAGGGAGTGTTGAAGAACCTCTCTATACCTGCTGGCCATACTTTTCCTGATGCACTCCAGACTGCCCTTGGCTCCGTTGGCCACAAGGGCACATAACTGTCCCATGAAGAACTTGCTGTCCACCAGGACTCCAAGGTCTTTCTCGATGGAGTTGCTTTCCAGCAGGGCAGCCCCCAGTGTGTGCTGACACCAGTTGTTGTCCCTCCCCAGATGCAGGACCCTGCACTTGTCTTTATTGAACTTCGTAAGTTTGCCTTCACCCAGCTCTCTAGCCTGTCCAGATCTCATTGTATGGTAGCACAGCCTGGCTGGCTGTCAGCCACCCCCCTCAGTTTTGTGTCATCAGTGAACTTGCTGAGGACATGCTCAGTGCCCTCATCCAGGTTGTTGATAAGAATATTGAAAAAAAGTGGGCCCAGTACTGATCTCTGGGGAACACCACTGGCTTCAGACCCCCAACTTGATTCTGTGCCATTGATGACAACTCTCTGATTTGAACAAAGAATACAAAGGACTTTGTAAATTAAGCAAAACAAACATGAAAAATTATCAAAACCAGATAATCAAAAAACCATTTTAATGTGAAGCTATAATGGTTATTTATTTGGAATGTTACTAGTTCAGCTCTCCATAAAGATGTACTTTGAGTTTTTAGAAAGTAAATTATTTATAGTTAGTAATGATATTTAATTGACTGGATTACAGGCATGAAAATGAGGTAGCACATTACTTCTCAAAAACCTCACGTTCCTCAACTATTCAGAGTCTTAATGCTCCTATAACGTGCTAAACCCCTGTTACCTTCATTTTATTATCTTGTAGAAACATTGACTTGGAACATCCAGTCATAATCATTTTTCATTCAAATTGATCACAGCTTTGCAATTTGTGCTGCAAAAGTAATCACATAAGAAAGAAAGACAAAAAAAAAATAGGTCATTTGAATAAAAGGGAAATTATCACACGACTAGAACACATTCATATCTCTTCTTGCATACAGCTTTTCAGGCAAAGTTGCACATAGAGCATATTTGTATTCATTTGAATATTTTAAGTTTTAATGAATCATGAATGGTATTATAGCTGCTATTGCCTAGCACAGCACTTTGAAAAATGTTTCTAATTACAGTGACCCATGGCAGTTCTCATTAGTTTGTCCCTCTGTGTAGTCTCTTGAAATTAGGAATGTGATAGCATTCAGATAAATACTAGTAACAGAAAATATTTGTTGTCATAATGACATAAAATAATCTTCCTTAAGTTAATTATTTATTTCTGATAAAAGCAGAGAAAGGTAGCTTTTCTAAAAATAAAATTAAAAAAAAAATGACATTGCAGAACAGAACTCTAATAATGGAATCACTTAGGTCCAGTCAGATTTTGCCTATAGCAGCCCCTAGGAGGAGTTCATAGAAACAGAGTGATATCAAAAGAAACTACATCCTTCATTCTGTGTGATGTTATCTCTTCAGAGCTGGTACAAAGGAGAGCTCTCCTGTACAGCCCCTGTTAATTCAAGGGTGAGATACCAAGACCCTGGACTGCCAGTAAAATGAGAAGACATGATAAAGCTAAAAATAAAAGTGTGGAGCAATTCTATATCTATTGAGATATGGTAAAATGAGTAACTGGACTCCCAGCTAGGTTTTGAAACTTTACTTTTTGCTATCTGATTTTGCAACACAAAGTCATTTTGTTGCACTGTTTCACTGTGGAACATCCTAGCCTGTGTGGACTGTATTTCTCAAAGCTTGAGAACACACTCTATTGGCACTCTGACAAACAGGTGCTAAATTTTGACAGGTTCCCATTAAAACATTGGCAATTTTTATGCAGCAGCAAGTTATCTTAAGACTTCAACCCCCCTCCCTCTAATCCCTTAACTGTAACTGTTTCCCTGTAAACTGTAAAAGCAAGGGGCAAATCTAGCAAAATTTTAAATTTGCAAAAATCCTCTTTTCAAACGTTTAGCTAAGAATACATTTTGATGGGAATGAGCCTCCATAGCAGAAAGAAAATTCATAGTGAATTTTCCTAGTTATCATTCTGTAATTCATTGACTATCAGTGATGAATGGATCCTTTTCATCTCTTTCTTGGTAGCCAGCCACCACCAGAAACAGTTCTCTTATTTAGGAGTTTAGATGGTTTACTTTTCTGAAAGTTGGAGGTGCAGAGAAGTCTACCCAGAGCAGGAATATTTCTCATTATGGTATATTTTTGTTGTTGTTGTTGTTGTTGTCTTATACAGACTATCTTCTTGTCATTGAACATGTTAATGAAATTCATAAATGCAGAGGTAAGAATTCGCCCTACTGATGGGTAGCATTTACTTAGTAGTTTAGATTAAAAGGATTTTTTTATGTCTGGTTTCCATTTCAAGTTTTTATAATAAAACAGTTTTATACCTACCGATGTTAGAAGGACCTTGGGGTTATTACATTCTTCCAAAATAAAGCCCTAATGGTATTATTCCATCCATCAGTGCTGCTAAAATACAGAAATTAAAAATCTTTCTGCTTGTCTCCCATGACAGCACCAGCTCTAGATGATAAGAACTGGACTATAGAAATAAGCCCTACTGTCATCACAAAACTGTCATCACAAAACTGTCTTCAGTATTTGATTCTTTCATTACTCTGTGCTGTCCCACTTTCCACATCAAGATACCGGCAATATTAAGTGTATACTAATTATGTAGAAAATGCATAATGCTCTGCTGTCTTTGTGTAACATACATTTACCTCAAACTGTGTAAAAATTTTGCTACATTTTGATACAGCAGCACAGTGCATCAAGTGCACAAAAGAGCCATAGGCTATTGTTTATTCTGCACTGTCTACATAAAAGGGGAATTCCTTGCAATTAGGGAACATGCTGAGCAATCTCATCCTGAGCATAATCAGGGTTGGCCATCTTGAGAATAACATCCTTTTATTTTTCAGTATTCCCCTTCAAGACATTAAATGACTAGGAGATCAAATACACACAATTCTTGGTTTCATCATGTTCCTTCCTCTCAAATCCCAAATGCCTTTTTTCTTGGAAGGAACTAGCTCTATTTTACTTAATTCTTCCTGTACCAAAAGTGGCTGAGAGTAATTCACTTGAAAAAAAATTATCAATAGGCTAATTCACATTACAAAAGAAACACTGAAAGATACAGAAGGTATCTTGCTTAACTCCCTGCTGAGACCAGCTTTTAGAGTACAACTGGGTGGTCACTCTGTTCTGAAAAATGTTAATGAATGGTGACTGCTTTCTACAGGTTCAACCTGAGGACAAGTTAGCATCTGTATCTCTGGAACATAGATCAGTGTTGCAGATTGCTCTCACAATTAACTAATTATAACCCCCCCTTTAATTGCCCTACCTTTCTTGCACTTCAGATGAAGTGTGCAAAAATCACCCATGGCAAACTTAAGCCACTGACATATGCTGCAAAGACCTGAAGCAAATGACCTTTTGCTAGGAGACTTTTGGAAATAAAGCAGGAAGCAAAACACAGATATAATGCTCTTCTGAGTAAAGCATCTCTCACATAGAAATGTAAATAAGAATCAGATCCCTCATAAGCAGTCTATGTCATAGATTTTCCACTAAACAGATGGTGAATAAGCTTTTCCTAGCAGGAGAAAATTTCATTGAGGCTCTTAGGAGAAAAAAATAATTTCTTCATTAAATAGATGCTTTAGCATAATAAAATACACACTCATTGTTTCTCTTAAATAATGAAAATAAAATTATTATAAAAAATATTTGAGGAAACTTCATAGTTGAATCTCTGTGTTCTGTTGCACAGTGTTATTACTCTGTTTTCTACTTTATGGTAGGATATCTTCTACTATAGATTGGTTATTCCTTTTTGTTCGCTACTGTATTAAATTTCTATTCATTCTACATACTTACCAGTGTGTGTCTAAGGTGGAACTTTTCACCCTAGTGTATCTTCTAGAAATGCCAATCTCTTTGCCACATAAGTCCCTGTATTTACAAATGTGTTTGTGGAGAGGAAGGTATAGACTCATGAAGTATTAGGAAATCACAAAGATACTGAGCAATGGCTGTACAAGACCAGGAGGTCTCCAATTGTTTGACAGTATTTTTCTGCCCAAAGTTACTGGTCCTTCAGCTGAATTAGAATTAAAAAACAAAAACAAACAAACAAAAAAAAAACCCCAACCAACCAAAGAAAAAAACTGCATGAGGACTTCACATCTACTTCAATAAAAAGGGAAGAACCTATCTATTATCTGTCAACAAATATTATTTAATGTTTCCGTATCCGTGTGTGAAGAATTTAGTAAAGGGAATAGGAAATGTCACTTGTCGCTCTTTTAGCAGAAGAACTGAAGATGTCTAAAAGACTATTTATGTTTTGTTTCTTTTTTCTGCCCAATCTTGTGTGGTAACATTTCAAAGAGATAGAACTAATTCTAAACAACCAAATTGTTAATTTCTAGACACTGTCACTTAATTACAGCTTGCATTTTAAACATGGTATGATAAGGATTAACGTGTGACTAGAAAGGTATTTTTATTCTTTAAAGTGTAATGAATGACTCTCAACTTTTTCTTCAAATCAGAAAACCCTTATGAATTCCAAACAGTGCATGTGAAAGTGCTGTTCAGCAGTTGCCTTCTGTGAATTTGATAAATAAACATAAATCAGCAAAAATGTGTAAAATCAATTAACTGAATAAGCCATGCATAGCACCCAGAAGATGTCATTCTAAATGCTGCAAATGCAGTCATCTGCATCTCCAGTTACATTTACCGAGATAAGGAAAATTGTTTGTTCATTTTAACACACAAAGTTAACATGCCAAAGAATAAATTTAAGTTTCAGTTGAAATTCATGAGAGAATTATAGAATCATAGAATGGTAAGGTTGAAAGGGTCATCTAGTTCCAACCCCCTGATAGATAGAAGACTGACCGTGAGCCAGCAATGTGCCGTTGTGCCCAAGAAGACTAATGCCATTCTGGGGTGGATCAGAAAGGCTGTGGTTAGTAGGTCTAGAGAGGTTCTGCCCTCCCTCCACTCTGCCCTGGTGAGGCTGCATCTGGAATATAGTGTCCAGTTCTGGGCCCCTCAGTTCAAGCACCTCAAGGAACTCTTTGAAAGAGCCCAGCACAGAGTCACAAAAATGATGGAGTGGACTATCTTCCTTACAAGGAGAGACTGAGGAATTTTTCTCTCATTGTAAGGGTGACAGGACACTGGAACAGGCTGCCCAGAGTGGTTGTGGAGTCTCCTTCTCTGACAATATTCAAGACCCACCTGGATGCATTCCTGTATGATCTGGTATAGGAGATACTGCTCTGGCAGGGGGATTGGATGATCTTTTGAGGTCCCTTCTAGTCCCTAACATTTTGTGATTTTGTGATTCTGTGAATTCTGTCTGCTAATGATTCATATGTGTTTTGATTAGCAAGAAGACCAACACTCCTAGTACTAACATATACAGTAATGCAGAGTTCAAAGTTTCAAATACAATTAGAGAAATGTAGTTAAGGAAACAAGAATAGCATTAATTGAATTTTTCTCTCTGTTATCTGCTTTCCATATATGAAAAGACAAAACTCTCTGTTCAAAGACGTGGGTTTAGATCATTTATTAATGGCTACATATCAGCAGGTGGTAACTTCAGTTGGAAAGAGATCAATCTGTGAATGATTTTTCATATTTTCATTTAAAATATCTCATTGTTTCATCAAGGGAAACTTTCTTAAGCAAGATTTGCTTACTTGATTAGTGTATGTAAGTGATTTAGGTGGCTAATTCAAAAAGCACTGCAAATACCAAGTGTATTACCCTTAATCTTTGGAGTTAATCCTCATCATTCTGGAATCTCGTTAAAGTATAGATCTTGAAAAGACCCCAGACAGATTATTTGTCCCTTTCAACTCTAAGCAAGCTATTTAACACATTTTCCACCAATATGGGTTAGTTTTGCTGATTCACAGACGTCCATAGACTTTCTCATCTCTGAAGTCTTTAGGCTCCTGAGATCTGAACCACTCCTTATGCTCACTGTTATTATCCATGGGGCATGAGAGTAATGAAGTGTTTGGTGTCCTCTTTCTGCATAATTCTGTAGATATGTCTGGAAAGGTTTAATAATAATTTGAACATTTCATTGTCACAGTAAATTAGGAGAAATTCATTGTTGGCACTCTTATGTATTAAAATTGCTCTTTTGTAGTCCGTCATTTGATTCATGACAAATTTTTGGCTGCAGTGAATCTCTCAGAGGTGCGATGTAGGTGTGCTAAAGTTAACCATCAGTGTGACTAAGAACTATTCCCCTCCTCAGCTCTTTCAACTCACTGCATGTGACAGCTCTGCATTGTTTCTGAAATACATACAGGTATCTTATGTGAATCCCTATATGAATGCAGCATCATCTTATAAAATGAAGAACACAAGCTACATCTCACTGCATCTCGCTTTCTGCTTAAAAGGTCATTCCCTAATTACTCAGCAGTCCCACTAGCACCAGCTAGAATTATTATTCTCTCACACATATTCATCACATGATTAGAGTACACAGCAAATGATCATAATGTGCTAGCAGTAACAGCGTAGTCAAGCCAAATACCCTTCATGGATGTACTCTTATAAACATGTGAATGCCCTTATATCACTTTCTATTAATATATTCCATATAAATTCTCTATTTAAAAAAAATCATCCTCCTGTTTCAAATTGTAATTATTGGAAAATAATTGGCCTGAATAAAGCATTAACTTAATAGCTGTAAATGGTGAAAGATATAGGATACAGAATTGCAGTTTCCCAGAACTTAAGGTTTTTATATAAACTTAAGGTTTATATAAAAATTATGTTGGTTGGTTTATTTTCATTCTGGCATCAAAAATTCATTTATTATTGAGCTTTGTTTGACATTCCTTCAGGTTCAAACTTCTTGGGATTCTGAATATAATCACAGCAGATATGTGTACATCTGTTCTTGCTTGGCTGGGCACAGAAGACTTAGAAGCAACCCTAGAGGAAAAAATCCACTCCCTTGATACATTCTTTAAAATCATGAATGCATTCTGGCTGCAGCATGGAAGCCAGTCATACCAGCAGAGCAATGTAATTAACCTTCTTTATAAATTAAATGTGCAAATGTATTATGTAGTGCATAGAATTTGGAGAGAATTATTTGTACTTTAATGTGGGTTTAGCTGGGAAAAAAAATTTCCAACAGCTGCTCTGTTGCTTGGGAATTTGAAACAGCTTTTACTCTTCTTAAACTAGCTATTGAGTACCTGGGGCCAAGAATGGCTCAATGTGAAATGTAGTCATATATTATTATGTACAGGATCAATATTTCAAGAGGCTATCTAAGCTCTTTGAGAAAAGCAGGATTTGCCATTTCTCTTTTCTGTAAACTACAAAAGAGGCATAGTTGGAAAGATTTTTTTTTCTCATTATGTAAGTGTTTAGCAAACAGGCTTCTATGTAATGTCAAGATGGTAAAAGAAAACATCATTCAAGCAACTCTCTTTAACTGGGAAAGCTCTTTATCAATTATGGAAAGGGGAAAATCTTGCGTAATCATAAAAGTAAAATATAATTAATAGCTTGTACGAAAGATGAGAGTTTGCTAAGCATTTGTACATACATTTGTGAAAAGCATTACTGCCTTCTCCTTTCCTTAAGGACAAGGGTGAGACATGCCTTTTGGAGAGAAAACAATCATTTTCTTTATTAAAGAAATGTGATTGTTCCTTTGTCTTACCTATTCTAAGCACAGAAGCGTGATGAAAATGCAGCTAAAGAAATAACACATAGTGTCAGCTAGAGATGCCATTAGGCTGCTGCCTGCGTACCGGGAAAATGCTGCATGTCCTGTCCATGCTGAAACTCTCACAGCAATGAATTCAGTAAAAAGTACTGCAGCGAAAAATTTCATTTTTCCAAAATTAATATTGTTTGTTAATTTTGATATCCAGGAGTCCTACTCCCCAACCACTAATTTTAATAATAATTGGTTCTTCGCATGGTCTCAGAACCATTATACAGAGAAATATAGGATCTAGAACAAATAACTAGCAATAATATAACATTAATTGAACTGGAAAAGAAGATTCTTGCAGTCAATAGACCCTTGTGGTCAGTTATACCACTTGTCCTCTAGATGGACTCAAGGAGTTTCTTTTGGCTTATGGCAGAAGGCAATGGTGAATTAAAAGAGGCTTTAAGTATTTACTCACCAAATATTAGTCTCCCAACTCATGGGGCTAGCTACAGCTTCAAACAGTACCCAAATGCTTTCAGGGAATTCTCTCGGTGTCTTGTCAGCCACTGAGGTTTCTGACTCTTCCCAGGCTTCACGGGTTGCTGGGGAAAGGAGGTAGACAATCTCTGACCTTGTCCTGGTTTCTCTGGATGATCTGTGTATCTCCAGGCCTACCCATCTCTGCAGGAGACTTTCAGGTGTAGGCAGGATGCAGTGAGATGTGTAGTCTTGGCACAGATGTCACGCTGGCTATGCAGGCCGATCACATGGAGGCATTTAGAGCCTGTTCCTGGTAAACTCGAGGCAATGTAGTTTCCAGGCAAACAAAATCAAAGTGTCAGAGTTTGTTACTTTGTGGCAGAGCTAGCTTAGCATAGCATGGCAAGATGCAATAACGCAGTAAGACAGTATGCTACCAGGAGCAGAGAGCAATAGCAGCAGGCAACAGCAGGCACGGATACAATGGCCAAGCACGTTGTGTTACCTGCTCATCTCTTTCTATCAATACAGCCCAAGACTAATGGGCCTTTGGACATCAGAATGGTAGTTACCCAAGCTTAGTCATATTAGATGAAGCCATAAGATTACTTTATCCAAATTTGGGAAAAACATAGGTCTTGCGTGAGGCAGGCACAAGCTGAACCTTGTTTACCAGGGGATGGGAACGGGGGCAAAACAAGTCTGGGCAAGCCAGAGTCCTTAGACTCAGCGGCTCCAGATTCTTTGTCCTCTTTCCTGTGGCTGCCTCTCCCTGTAGCAGAAGGAGAGAGAGCAAAAAAAAAAAAAAACATAGCTGGGCAAACTGGGACACCTATAAGCCTATTTTGGCCTACCACAACAGCAAATTGGATGTATCCATGGGACTCAAAAGATAGGGAGAAGATTCTGGAAAACAGAAGCTCATTTCTAACATCCTAAAAATGACTCTGATGTAACTGAATGTGCCTGTTTTCACCTGTATTGACCTGAGGTTGGGGTTGGACAGGCTCCCATATGGGTTCAGTTGTGATTCTCTGCATGTAAGATGCATGAAAGCTTTTTTGTTTGCAAAGGCAAAAGTAAATTGAGGAGTCTGTGACATAAGTAAAAATACACCTGGAAGTATGGTAGCATAAATTCTTGTTTTGTCACAAATTTGCTTTTTCAGTAAAAAGCACCCAGCCCTAGCCTATCAACTAGACCATGGCACTAAGTGCCTCATCCAGTCCTTTCTTGAACACCTCCAGGGACAGCAACTCCACCACCAGCCTGGGCAGCCCATTCCAATGCCAATCACTCTCTCTGTGAAGAACTTCCTCCTAATTTCCAGCCTATACCTCTCCCAGCACAACTTGAGACTGTGTCCCCTCCCTCTGTTGCTGGTTGCCTGGGAGAAGAGACCAACCCCCACCTGGCTACAACTTCCTTGCAGGTAGTTGTAGACAGCAATGAGGTCACCCCTGAGCCTCCTCCAGGCTAAACAACCCCAGCTCCTTCAACCTCCCCTCACAGAGCTGTGCTCCAGGCCACTCACCAGGTTCATCGATCTTCTCTGGACTTGTTCCAGTACCTCAACATCTCTCTTGAATTGGGGGGCCCAGAACTGGACACAGGACTCAAAGTGTGACCTGACCAGTGCTGAGTACAGGGGCAGAATAACCTCCTTGTCCTGCTGACCACACTGCTCCTGATAGAGGTCAGGATGCCATTGGCTGTCCTGGCTACCTGGGCGCACTGCTGGCTCATGTTCAGCTACTATCTACCAGTAGCCCCAGGTCCCTTTCTGCCTGGCTGCTCTCCAGCCACTCTGTCCCCAGCCTGTAGCGCTGCTTGGGGTTGTTGTGGCCAAAGTGTAGAACCCTGCACTTAGCCTTGTTAAATCTCATCCCATTGGCCTCTGCCCACACATCCAAATTTTATCCTTGCAGGGAAGTAAGTCATACCTAATAAAGTATATTTGGCTTCTTAGAAGGGCTGTTTAGCATAACCAGAACACCTCCGTCTAGTTGCACCTGCTGTCTCTGACACATGAACCTGCATTCATCTATGTGCATTTATGCCACTTTGATACTGTTGAGCTAACTACAGCATCTTGACTCTTCATCCTGCTGTCAGGATAAGAAATACATCCCAACTAACCATGATTAAGATGGGTTGATGTTTGAATGATAAATGTCACAGGAATTGTAAATTATTACCCCCTGAGGTATTCATCTACTGCCTCAGCACAATTTCAAGGAGCTCTGAGGCTCTGTTTGTGCTTTTGAATCTGCTAGTATATATCAATTCAAAGGCTCTGTATCAGCTGTGATCCCATGATAACTTTTGTAAATAGGATCACTAACCCAAATAGGCTGCCCAAATAAGAAGTTCTAAAAACAGTCAAATGAACAAAATTCTCCCTGTATTCCAATGTCAGGTATAACATGCTTCACTCCTTCCTCTGCTGTTTTCTTCTTAAACTTCACATAAATTAATGCATTCAGAATGCTAAGAAATCAAACCTTTTTCCAAGCATTTTTTTCCCTACTTTTCCCTAGCTGACTTGGAAGTTCACTGCAGACTGATTTGCTTTATGCCTAAACTGAGATTTCGAAGTTATTAAATTACTTAGCACTCTTATCAATCACCATTAACATTAGATACCCAAATATCTTCATGTCTAGACATATTGATGGAAGGTATAGTTGCTATTTCCTCAGGGAAGATTAGAGTTAATAATTAGGGCTAAGGCATTGACATGCATACTAGAAATCACTGCAGGCTAAAAATTCCTCTATCATCCAACTCTTCAGTATTTGCACAAATGACTCATCGGGAGCTATATTTGCTTCTATAAACTGTTTCCTTTTCTTAAAATGAGATGTGCAGGACACAGGAGCTAATAGTATATGTCACTCAGAGCAGAGCAATTTTTAATATTCTGACACTTCTGTAATGGAAATTTGCATTCTTGAATAAATATTCAAGATGTTTGTTGCATAACATTTAGTGAATAGAAACAAAATGCACTGAAGTGTCACAGAATGAACTACATAAAGGAGTTATAATTTGAGATGAAATTTAGGCCATTCAATGATTGGGATGTTAAGAGCTCTAGCAGTGAAAAAGTACAACAGTACCATATTTCTTGTCTTTGTAAGGTAGATTAAAAACTGGTGTTATCTAGGAGTCTTTTAAACATTTACTAACCCACTGCCTTTATGGATAATGCATAACTGTCTTAAAAACAAACAAACCAAACACTGGAGGCATTGAGACAGAACAGGTAATTGGGAAAGAAAAATATCAAGCAGTACTCTGTTTTTAACTATGAACTATTCAAAATTACCATGCTTAGGAATCTATATAGTGTTTGAATCATAAACACTTTTGTTACTCCTCTGTCATGCTCTCCTAGAAAAAGTTATATTGTCCTTATATATCACCTCCCAAATTTCAATGAAAACCATCTAGAGCAAGACTCTCAAGCACAAATTAAATTTAGTGGAATTGTACAGTACGGACAGAAACATTTTGAAATATGAACTTTGTTTATATTTGATCACCCTGAGATGATAAAATAATCTGTATTTTATGTATATTACTTCTAAAAACATGGCAATAGGCATTTAGTGGAAAAACATCTTGGTGTCATAAGTTGGTCTTGAAAGAAAAAGTACTCTCCTAGTTGCATGAGCTGTATCAGTAACTGTCTTAAAATTAGATGGACATGTGGGCATATTTATTAGGATAACAATGAAACTCCTAATTTTCTGTGGTATTTTGAAGAACTGGCAAGTGATATGGTAACAGGGAGTACAAAGGTTTTTCTTTGTACTTGTTTGCAGCCGTAACCATTTTGTAAGAAATAATAAAGTAGATTAAAAAAGGGAAAACAACTGCTGATACTTTAATAATAGGCCCTGCAGGACAGCTGGAATTTCAGAGCTTTAGGTCTTCCTTATACACTTCCTGTATATTATGTTGTGACATTTATGAAGAATCTGCCTTTCTGTCCTACTCTTTTATTTACTCATATTATCTTTCTGTTCCTTTCCAATCAGGAAAAATTCACATGAAAGATTGGAAATTATCCTCCTTCCCTTAAATACTATATTATGTAGTATGCTGTTGTGCTAGTCGTAAAGTCCTTTGCTTAGCTCATCATCTACAGAGGTTTGTGTCGTTTTTGAAGTTCTCTTAGATGTGCAAATTCTTCACAAGTTCTGCATATTTAAGGTAAAAGCTTTGGATTACTACTCTGTCTCAGATTTATTATCACTTCAAACTCACAGAGTAAATATCTCTACAGTCTGCGAGGCAAAGTCTAGGTGCAGATATGTCAGTCAAAAACCAAGGAAATAAAATCTGTAATAGAAAAGGGGTTTTTTAAAACTATGTTGGTGTCCCTTTTGATATTCTTAAAATCCTTCAATATGTATCCAAATTAACATTAAGAGAAGTGGCTTTTGAGTGCATTCTGTATTTTCTCCATGAATGGAATATGGATGTCATTTCATATGGGAACTCAAAATAGTGAAATAATTCCTTATTATAATAAGAGGTAAAATCAGTCTAATGAAAAATGAACAGGCAGAGGAGTCATTGCAAACAGGTTATTTGGTGTCATCCTTTGAAGCAAGAATTGGGAAAGCAGGTTGACAAAGAGTACAAACACATTAGTCCCAATGCAATTTTTGAGGTAGACTTCTCATTGTAAAAAGGCATCCTATTGGATAGCATGAACAAAGGCATAATCTTGCTTATGGAAGACAGTTTGCTTCTATAAAGTTCACCTGTGGAAATAGCCACAAGGGCCAGGGATATGGAAATCCAAATGGGAAGGGAAAAAAAATGTGGAATGAAGAATGAAATAAGTGATTTCTTACCTTTGATTGCCAGGAAGCATTAAACTGAAGACACCATTTTAAAGTACACTGCCTGACAACCTATCTCTACAGTTTTCCTCAGCTCAAGATAGCTGTCAGAGCACAGAGTTGCACATAAACACATGCTATTATAAACCTGGTTTACTAAACTGGATTACCAAAAAAACAAAAAAACAAAAACAAAACAAAAAAAGGTATGGTATGTATGAAATCTTAGAAAAGAACTGAGGGAAAAGATTGTTGTAATTGTTGTAGGTACTTGGCTGCAGAGTATCAACGGAGTTCCTCACCTGATTTCTCTTTCCACTGTCATGTCTGCTGTTTGTGCTTCTGCTTACCCTTGAGCTTTCAGTTTATTCATTAAAATAAATAATACAGTGTATTTCTAACTAGGAAACTTACAAGGATGTAAGTGTGTATTTACAGCAGTGAAAAGAGAGAGATTAAAGGGACAAAGCAGTAGAATCTTCAGAAGCTTTGTAACAGAGATTGACTGATGCTAGTAGCAGTCCTGATGTTATCTTGCCTTTTCGAATTCAAGTAGAGATAGCAACAGTAAGAACAATTGAGAACAAACTCCTTCTTACACACTGGTGACTTTGTTTTCCTGTAGTAAATATGAACTTACTAAAGGAGATGATTTAAAAATTAATATGAGATGGTGTTGCAGATGTAATCTTTAATAGAGTAAAAAGGGATTAAATGTTTTGCTGAGAAACTGAAAACACTCCAGTGACAATTTCTGTCATACTGCACGCAAAAAGTAGTTGGCAGAACATAATAGAGTTATTTTTCATTTTTGGAACAACACATTAGATCTTCTGTCAATTATGAAAAAGCACATTGTAAAGCAATGTTGTAAATATCACATGGCATTATCCTGATCCATCTTGGCAATGTAAATCCTATGAGAAAGAACAGCTGCTGATGCTTTTAAGCGCTATTAATCTGCCTCCTTTTGAAATCTTTCATATTTAAAGCCATTTTCTCATTCTTTAAACAACTTTCTAGCTCTAAATGCTCGTTTTTGGGTTCTTTCCCCAAATTTCCTCTTCTATTACTTTACTATAATTTTAGTTTGACCATTGATTCTACAGCTACTTGTGCAATAATAGAAAAGAGCTTTTTCCTTTAAAAAAAATAAAAAAAATTTAAATCCTCCATTTGAGTCTGAGATTGTCTCTAGGTGCTATTTCATTTCTTCTGCGCTCATGAACATCCATTGGGATGGATTATGAAAAATGCCTTTCTACAGCAGGAGGATTTTTATAGCAAAGATAATTTTATTCATAGCAAGAAGAGAAAGTTTCCATTTAATATGTCTAAGATTTTTTTCACCTAAAATCAGGTTTGAAATATTAGATTTAACCTCTCTGGGATTAAAAATCTCTATCAATCTTTTGGTAATTTTTAGTGATTCTGTAGTATGAAATCAAGTTTATTTGTACCCAACCAGAGACATTCGACAGGTATAAAGAGTGTTACTCCATGGTTTCATAAATGTTGCCTACTGTGTGTAAGCATGCTGCTTGTATTATGCAGATTCTTAGGGGCGTGAGCATCTTATCTACAATATGAGTACCATTTTTAATACTTTGATGCAGTGCACATAGCTGTATGAGGTGCTATTAATGTTTTTACAATAGATTTTGCTTCTGCTTGTCACAGAAGTGCCTGAACATCTGTCTGCATGCGCACACACATTACATAGATCTTTTCTCACAAAGGAACTAGGTAGCATATTGTTGGTTTGAAGCTGTAATTGAGATCTATAATCAGTCAAGAAATAGTAGTCCATTAGTCCATGTTAAACCATCATCCTAGCATTACACCAACTAGTTACTCTATTTTTAGCAGCAGATATTCAAGTAGATATGAACACTTTTTTCATTTTCATTTCCCTTTTCTTGCCTGAGTTAACAAAATATTTTGCACACAATCTTCTCATCTGACAAAACATTAGAGCTGTAAAATAATTTCATGCCTATACCTTTTTGTTTGCTAAGACTTTCTTAATAAATTCAAGGTAATGTATAAATCATTTTTATGAGAATGTGTGTACAGAGTTTTATTCTTACACTTAAAATGTTTTATGTGCCCTCTGCTAGATGTTTGGGGTTTTTTCATGCTTCTTAACACTAAATTGACTTGCAAATTGACAGAAAACCTCTAATCAATTTTGTAGGTAACCAACCATCCTTTTTATTGTGTTATATATATTGTACAAGTGAATTTAATAGTAGTCAAGAGTAGCATCAGGTGATAATGATGTTTGCTCATCCTTAGTTATTACTTTACTTTTAGGATAAAGGAGAAATAGATGTCTGAGTTTCTGATATTGACTCATTTAATTGGAAAATTGGAAAAGTACCTTAGAGTTCACATTGTTTCTCTGTATAAAATAGCTTTAAAATGTCTTGATAAAATGCCAAGTGATCCTAAACCTCATCTTGTTTCTATGACAACCTGGCTGTGGTATAATAGTAGGCTAGAGATACTCTGAAGCTGCCAGTGACTTTATTAAGTGTTTTGTTTTAAGCAGACAGGATGACACTGATTTTCACCAGATGAAATCTCAGGTAATGGTTTTAGAGTTTAGTTTGAGATACATTTCTTTGGAACACCTTGGCCGTTTTGGAGTCAAACACCAAGGAAGAGAAAATACAAAATTAGTAAGACTCAGCTATGGGTACTTTATGCATATAAAAAGTGATATTTTCCACTGGTTTTAAGTAATAAAAAAAACAACTGGTTGCCAAGACATTAATAGTCATGAAGTTCTTCATGTTAGCAAAGTACTTGTACAAAAGATGCTTCTACTTCTAAGTAATTTACATTTTGTGAAGAATATACACCAATTCTTCAAGAACAGCAATTGCCTGCAGGAAGTTTTCTAAATAGTTTGTTTATTTATTTATTTAATTACCTATTTATTTAGTTATTATTTTTAGTATAGCTTTTATTCTGAAACAGGTTTGCTTTCTGGTGGTTTTGGAGGAGTGAGGAAAGTCGTCTTAGTTCGGTTGTGATTTTTTGTTTTCGATCCTGTTTTTATGAGCAATCAACTTGTGTTGAAGAGGTAGATATTGCTACAGAATAGTGCATCTTCAGTCTGCTTGAAGATGTAATGGAATAGTAAAGATATTTAGAAGTTACATAGCTGCTAGACCTCTAATGTTGGTGTTTTTAACAGGATAGTTTGAAGTCTCAGGACAGGTGAATGACAGCACTGTGTCAACTAAATATTCGTTCTTTACATTAAATATTGCAATATGGAACAGAGTGTGCTTGATGCTTTGTTCCATTGGAATTTACTGTCACTTCCGCTCCTTTTGAATTGAGGTCCAACAACAAATCATCTTTATTATATTTTTTCCCCCCACTGTCAATGCAGAAATGGACAGACCGAGATTTGTTTGTGTTTCATTCAATCTATTGCTGCATTTTTGCAACATAGTAGTAATACTGATAATGTACTCCAACTTAAATGTGCAGAGAGGATCAGATCCACAGTAGGTGAAAAATGAGAAGACTTTATTGCAATTACAGATGAGTGTTCTCAGGACATAAGTCATACAAAGTAGAAATTTCCCCCCAATTATAAGAGCCTTAAAACCTTACCTCTTTTACCAGGAACAGAAGAGTATTGTTATTCTCCCTTTTTTTGTTTTACTTGCCTTTCCCATTTTTGGTTTAAGTCAATCAATATCCACACTAGATCACTACAGACTGGACCTCATTACTAAAATGAAATGTTTAGAAAATACTGGAGAATTCTTTTCAGGAGTTCTGGTTCTGATGAATAGCATTACTATTTTAGAAGGTAGATAATCCTAGGTAATTAAAATAGACCAAAGTTTGCTGCTAGGAATATCGCATGAAGGACATAGTGTTATGATCTGCTATACAGGATACTCTAGCCATAAAAAATTGCACACTAGTAATTAAAAAAAAAAAAAAAGGTATGTGCAGTTTCATAATTCATATTCATTTCCTTTAATGTAGCTACTCAACGTATTTTTTGTTGTTCCACATTAATAAAAATATGCCTGCAGTTAAATTGGTAAAACATGCAAATAAATGTTCAAATTAGTAAGGGTGTTAGTTGTTGTTTGCAGTCTCTCAGTCCATTGAGAACAGGTAGTTTTTCCTAAGATAATGAGTTGCAGAGGGTACCAAATTCACTCTCTAATTCACACTGAGCTAGGGGAGCAGAGACAAGGAAATAACATTTTTTAAATGACAATAAATGTAGACAGCGGCAGTAGTTAAATATTTAGAGCTCTGGCCTAGTCCCAGACAGTATCTCCATGCTGCTAATGGTTAGTTAATTCAGTGCATTGTCTGTGCTGCCAAAGAATGCCAGATGAAGGGAAAATTAAAATACGAACAAGCTCATCCACTTATGTAAAGATTATTTGCCCAAAGAATAGCCAAGTGGCAATGTTTTCCTAGCTTACATAGAAGAATAAAAGCATTTGACAGGGATGTAATCCCCATACGGTCTGTGTAATATTAAGGAAAAGGAATTAAGTTGTTCAAGCCCTGGATCTCTAAAAATCTAAGTACTTCAGATTAATCATAAATTTATAGAATCAGAGGTTCTAACTGCTACAGAATACTTTCATTTCCATTCATTCCAGCCCATTCCTTTTTATCTTCACAAACATATGAGGGAGCTTTCAAGAGCTGAAGACCAAAGCAGTACTGTTGCTCCAGACAGGATTCATTGCTGACTTTCCATGGTATCCAGCTTTATTCCTTCAGGGTACGGCCTAGGCATGTTTGTGTATCATTTTTACTTATTATCAGTAAAACAAAGGTGTCAACAGGTCAGTACAAAATTCTCTAGGGAGTGATTTTTCTCTTACAGTAAATAATTGGAGATTGCTGAAGTAGGAAATTTTCTTTCTTCACAAAGTGTTGACCTTTTATTAATGAAATGACAGCAGGTATCCCCTCTAGAAACAGAAATTTAGATGTTAAGGAAAATAACTAGATTTACATTAAATAGTGCTGTCTTTTAAAACACAACACACAATATAAACTGAGATCATGATGATAACCTAGAGTGGCATCAGGGAAGAATGTGTAGTTCTAAAGTACAAACGTCAACAAAAATGTCACTATTAAATGGCAAAAGCATAGTTAGTTCTTGGTCCTGCAGAAGTTATAAGCTTCATAATATACACAGTGGGCTATGCATACATAAACACCTGCAGGCTTTTGGCCTGCTAGATGTAAATCAAGTAAGTATTGGGTATGACCAGGTTAACAGGTATAATTTACCATATGGTGAACCATATAACTGACAGGGTATGACACAGCACTGTTGCTTGTAAAACAAAGTGAGTTGTCAAAATCAAAGTTCTAGAAGATAGAAAATAAAAGTAATAAAAAACTTTTCTAATATAACAACCATGATGCTACTTTTTTCTCAAATCCTTAGAGAAAATCACAGATTAGAAGGGAAAAAATCTTTAAAAATCTCTCTAATTTTTCTCAGTATTCCAAAGTGTTCAGATCAATTCAAGTCCACTTTCTGAAAAAAGGGCAAACATATCTTACCAGACTGGCTTTAGATTCATCACACTAAACAAAATTAGACATATAAAAGGAACATTTGTATGTGACTTCCAACATACTAGCAGCCTATACGATCAAGCTAATCACAGCTTAGAACACCTCATGATGATAAAATTAGGAAAAAGAGAAGATAAGGAAAGAGGAAACACAAGAAACTATCCAGAAAGTATCAATGGAAATGGTCATGCATGCATAAAACTTATTTTTGTATACATCTTTGTTTTGGATACATCGTTTGGAGAGTATGATTTTTGATTGTTTAACAATCTAGTCTCTCTAGAGTGAGCTTTCTCTTAGGACTTTGTTTTCTGGCTCTGCTGGCATCAAAGATAGTGCCAAATGTTTAAAGAGCTTGAACACTGCATGAGGAAAGCAGTT
The DNA here is from genome assembly GCA_013396675.1 of Eubucco bourcierii. NCBI lineage: Eukaryota > Metazoa > Chordata > Aves > Piciformes > Ramphastidae > Eubucco > Eubucco bourcierii. The sequence goes on from VWZE01002966.1 coordinate 104,228, forward strand.
TGTAGGTTATCTGACAAGAGTGGGTTTTGGCTTACTGAATTCATGGAATGAAAGAATTGTCAGGGTTGGAAGGGGCCTCAGGGATCATCTAGTTCCAACTCTCCTGTCAATGACAGAACTTGCTAATGGTTTCAGATGAAGTACAGTTTCAAATTTGACTTTTCCACAGCCTTCTCAAGATGTAGAATGGAAAATTCAATTATACTTGAAAAGCTTTTTAATTTCCAGGAAGGAGAAAGAAGGGATAGATATTTTCCATGAGCAGTAAGGAACTGAATGTCATAGCCTCAAAACTCTAAGTAAAATGTGGAGATTTTTTTGGTTTCTTTGTAGGTTTGGATTTTGGTCTTGTTTTCTTGTTGGATTTTCTTTTGTTTGGTTGGGTTGTTTTGGGGGGGGGGGGGGTTAATTGAGTATTTTGTTATGATCATATTTTCAAGCAGGATTAGAGAAACGAGATAGAACTTTTTTATGGACACATTAAAAACATAGCTGCAAAAATGTTAGACTTTTAAATTGACATTTAAAGCAGAAAACAGATAACAATTAAATGTTGTTGTTATGTTGAAATTCATGGAAAGGACTGAAATTCTGAAGCAGGGATTGCTAAAACTGACGATAGGTTATATTTTCTGCCAGATACAAATCTGGCTCGATTTTGCCCATTTGGCTTTTTTTCTCTCTTCATTTAAAACACACTGAAGTGCTTTTTATAATCATCTAAACCATCTGAATGTTGTTTTGTTGGACTGAAGTTCTAAGCGTGCAAGCACCATCTTTGAGGGGGACACATAGTGTAGCCTTTTAGAGCTTAGGCAACCGTGTGCTTAATACTCTTTATGCTATTACCAGTGATTCATTCTTGTCTGATGTGGACATAGGTAATCCCAGGAGTGCAGGTTTGCATCAAGCTGATATTGGTGGTTTTACCTTTCAGCTTTTATTCATTATTTACCTGGTCTGGGTTTTTAGCAGCATAATAAAGGTAGAAAAATATGTAAAGAGGAGTTTTAGAGCTCTCAGCAGTGTAAGCAAAGCTAGTATAGGAATTGCAATAGCAGATATTAGAAGTGGGTTACGTTGTGAATTAGAAGTAGCATGTTAGCCATCAGTGTTCCTCACATCATGAGTCCATCTTTGGTGGCAGCTATAGCAGCAGGGTCAGCTAGGCATGAGGATGTGCAAATGAGATCAGCTGCTTAGATATGACCTTTCTTGAACAGCTGGTGGGCATTGCCACTGGGAGAAGACACAATCAAGGTGGGTAGCAACACCATAGCTGTCCTTTTATTGAGAAAATCTTTCTTGTCTGATTTTCCTGTTTCAAAAGCCAGTTCCTGCCATAATGGTCACACGTGGTTTCCAGAAATGCACTGGCATAAACTGAGTAAAAGAGTAGCAGTATTAGTAGTCAAATACTTTTAATACTGTGTTCTTAAAGCCATCCTTTAAACTTTCACGATCTTAGGAATGCATGGTTTTATAGAGTATGTAGTATTTAGTGATATCTATGGTGACTTCATGATTTTGGGAGTTTAATTCTTTATCTGTGTCATGTAGGAACACAGAAGAGTGGGTGAACCTGCCTATGCACATTTCTCATCAGCCACCTAACTCAGCTAAAGGATTCACTTGCAGTACACACTGGCATTAAGAACACTGGTTAATAGCACTAGCAAAGATGTTAGCAGTCAAGCTTCAGGCAGGTGGCTTGTGATCTTTGGTTTTGCCTAGTTGTATGGGATGTACCTAGTTCATCTTGCTATTGCCTGTTACCAGGTTAAATGAATAGTAGCAGGAGTGAGACTGCTTGCCCTATATTCGTTCTATGATTATAGCTTGAGATACAGAAACTTGTTTATTGTCCTAGACATGCAGAACTCAAACGTGATAAAGCAAAAGAAAATTGAATCCTGCAAACAGCGAAGATACACAGAATCGATTTTGCAGGTTACATACAAGGAGTAATGCCTGTCATTACAGACCAACAACACTATTGTAGAGTTTTTTCCACCCATGTATTTGGCACCCTTGTTTCATGTTTACTCACTATGCTGGCAATGTCCACTGGCTCAGTGTTTCAGTGTTTCCTTTTCACTTCGTTTTCTCAAAACCAGCCAATTGTAAGGTTTTTTCCCCAAGGCATTTAAACATCTTTTAATGAAGGAAAAAAACCAAACTTAACAAGCAAAAGAAAATATTTTCTAAATTTTTTTTTAATCCCTTTTAGCAGGCTGATGGTATGAAGTGCTACAAAAAAAGAAATGTTTAGAAAAAGTCTATGTGTTCTTGTGCTTCTCTTCAAAGCAGAGCAATTCAATTGTGCATTGTGATCATACTTAGGGAGATAGAATCAAAAAACACTGCATGAAGTATTTAATCAAAGACTTGGGCAATGATCTTGTGAACACATAGAGGAATAGAAGGTTTCGGTTCAACATGAGGAGAAACTTCTGTACAGTGAGGGTGACAGAACACTGGAACAAGCTGCCCAGAGAAGTTGTGGAGTCTCCTTCTCTGGAGACTTTCAAAACCTGCCTAGATGTGTTCTGGTGTGAACTACCGTAGGTGATCCTACTTGGCAAGGGGATTGGACTTGATGATATCTGGAGGACCATTCCAATCTCTAAAGTTCTACACTAATAGGCACATATCTAAAAGTTATTATTTTTTACCTTTAACTCCTACTTACACTTATGTGTACCATATTTTATTTTAAAATACACATTGCCTAAATGTTTATAATATTGATAGGTGCATTTTACAAGCACCATTATACTATCTGGTCTCTCTCCAGAGAATTTGTGCTGTTCACAGCAGTCAGGTTTTTAGGCTATCTGATATTTTATATTGTCTGATCAACATTTAGCATGTACTTTACAACAAACATTAAAGCCTTTGAGTTTTATCTGTTCAGGGAAAAAGCAGCTGTATTTTTAATTTACACAAGTCATCCTGTCCTGAACTTCAGGGGGAAATACCTATATTACATGGCATATAACTAGATTGCAAGGTGAATGTACATGTACCTCTTTAAAGAAATACATTTGACTTAGTATAATCATACAAAATGTCTGGCACCAGAGCAACTCTTAATTTACAAATGTAAATACACAAAGTTTAGGTTTAAACACTCTTGCTATTCTTTATTCTAAATAAGGATATCTTAGTAGGGCAAAGTAAAAAGAAGCATATTAATATTTTTTTTTAATATCACACATAATTCACACATAAGACAGATTGCTGAACAGCATTATTGAATTGCAGAGCTCTGGAGGATAAAGAAAAGAAATGCATGAGAACTTCCACAGTTACATGAGTTATATGACGTTTGCATAAACCTACACACTCAAGATCATGCACTGCTCAAAATTAAGAATATTTTTCTTCCTAAGATGGTTGTTTCGTAGCTGATAGTGCAAAAGTAAAAATATGTCTTTTTCTTCAAGACTTGACTTTTCAAATGTACTGAAGTGGTTGATGTACTAATATAATCTAGTGCAATTCTTCCTATCACTCAGTCATTACAAGAATAAGGACTAAGATGTATAATGGAGCTTTGAAATAAAGCTGCAAAGCTAATAAATTCCTCATCTTGGATCTCAATACTAAAGCTGGTGAAATTCTGATTCTTTGGCATGAATTCCAGAATCCTTTTATTTCAGAAGGACCAAGAGACATGAACTGTGTTATTCATTTCATTGTTTTTACGGGTTGCTTCAATTCCTTCATCTTTGTTGTAGTAGTTGTATTATGAATAAATACTAAGCCCCTTAAAACTTGGACCTCTTACCTGAGTCTAATGGCTGTAATGAATTTAGGTTAGGATTGCAAGCATGTTTACATAAAAAAAACCCTCAAGATACTAACATGTTGGGCACGTTGTGTCCACTTCATTGATTTAAAGAAAGGGAGAATGTAGCTTGCCTATCAAAATAAAGATCCAACTAGTCTGTCATCCTCTGTGGAAAAACCCACAGTGCACTGCTTTTTTAAAAACAGCTGATTTTTAAAAAAAAAAAAATCTTTTAAGAGATTTTTTTTCTGTACACAAATCATTTCTTATATAATGTTCCATATATTCACATTCTATAAACTTATACAACTTTTTTATGTAGACCCAAAATCTAAACACCCAGCTCAACATTCTCTCTGTCACAACAAGCCATTACAAGTTGAACTTCTGCATTAATGTTTCTTTGGTAATTGAGTTTTACTGGTTTTGCATGATTTGCATTAATTACAGTAATTAATATAGCTCTGCTAAGCATATCTTTTCTGTCACATAGCAAAAAAGCTGAGCTACTGACAACTCATTGTGAGTAGTAGAGACAACAGATAACATGAATAGCTTATGAAAGTTGCTCTTAAGTTTCTCAGTGATAAATTTTAATGGAAATAAATAATTAGAGCTGTTATGGCAGCAAAAGCAGGTATACAATTCCATTTATTTATGCTTCCCACATTGAAAAAGCATTTAAATTTATCATATACCAGAATACTTTGTCTGCCCAAGCTCTATATTGAATACTGATAGAGCTAGAATTGAAGAGATATAATGTGTGCGTTTCCTGTTTGTTTTTTTCTCCACAGTGTTTTCATAGAGGCTTAAGAAAGTAGTAAGTAACACAAATATAATTATGGCTTATGCATCATCTTACTGAATTAGCTTATAGCAATAAAGGTGACATGCATGCCTTGTACGTGTCTTGATCCTTGTTTACGTGTAACAAGCCTACCGTACCCAAGTATTTTCAAAGTAATAAATTCTCTGACAGCACAGTCTTATAAAACTGCTCATCTGAAGTCTGACGGAAGCTACATCTTAAAATCCAGCAAACCTACTGAACATGTCTACACAGCAAAGATGCTGCTTCACTATAGCCAGATTTACACCTAAGCATATATTTACTTTTGAGTTTTGCAGTATAAGACACCTTTTAATCCCTCCCAATTTAATATCATAACATGAGAAGAGAGACGAGTTGGACTATTTGTGTGTTGATGAAATGTTGAGGGAAAAAAATTGACCATACAAAGATAATGAAGTAAACCAGAATGTAAGTGAAGTGGCCGAGGAGATAAGGAAAGAGCACAGGATCTGTGCAGCTGTCTGACTGAGAGTAATTAGAGTAAAGCAGACAGGTACTGAGGTTAAAGCAGAGGCTCACAGAGTCAAGATTTTAAATAGGTAATGAAAATTGAAGTTACCTATGCAAGTCCAGATCTGTGTTTTCTTTTTTGAGCCAGTTAATATGTTTTTACCATTTTTGGGGGTAACAGAATATATTAGCCCTGGATAAGGAAAAGATATTAAATGCCATTAATTCAAATAATTCTTTCTTAATTCTACTCTGCAGCTTCTCTAAAATTTGCTAAGTTGCTACATGGTAGGCTGTGTCAGGAGACTTTAGGTCTCAATTACATTTTTCTGGTATTCAGTTATAAAATCATCATATTATTGTTAGCTGTGTTTAATTTTCTTAATTTTCACATGGGTTCCTGCTGCTTCTTTAAGTTTTTACAACCTATTTTGTGTCATTGTTTTATACGTGAGAAAAACTGTTCTGGAGAAAAAATATTGTATGTAAAAATTTCTGAAGCAAGATCTGGTAGGTAGAGCCAAGCATGATGGAAGCAGGTGCTATACAAACTTTTCCATACAGCTATACCAACAAATATCACTTCAGCCAAGCTCTTGTCATCTCATTACTAGCTGTCTCCTTGGGCAGCCTGACAATTGGGCCAGCATTCTTTTATGTTGATAAAGAGGAAATTGAACTAGGCTGAACCCCTTTAACTCATTTTACTCGAGAAACTCATTCATCAGAATTTTCAGAGCAGCAGTAGACTTTAAATGTCCTGACCCCCTCTTCCAAACATCCTGCCCTTCATCTAAGGTATCCGTTTTAGCTCATGCTGGTCCTTCTCACTGTGTCTGGGATCATAGAATCACAGAATGGTCAGGGCCAGAAGAGACCTCTAGATGTAGGTAGGATGAATGACCATGTTCAGACTCTGTGGGATGGTACTATTTGGTGAGGGCATAACCTGGGCTGCAGTCATCCTTGGCTCCTCCTTGTCCTCCTTAATGGATATGCCCTGACTCTGGATGTTCCTTGATAAGTATCTCTTTACAGTCTCCAAATCTGTGATGTGCTATGCAGAAAGCTCAGCAATGCTAGGGCCTTTACAGCCATTGTGATCTAGAAACGTGGACTAAACTTTCTATAGATACATAATTGCAGTATTTAATTTAATTTCCAATCCCTTAGCTAATTTTGAAGTGACCATCTCAGCATCACAAAATAGCCCTGTGGCTCAGGGCAGAAATGCAACCCTGTTCCTGTTGTTTCCCATCATCTCAATTTGTAAAGTGGATTCTTATGAGAAGACAGACAATTAAAAGTTGTTAGTTTGGGGTTTTCATACATGGTACTGACAACACATTTATTATCTGTCTAAATCAAATTACTTGTATTCATATATACTAAGAAAGCAGGCTTTGTAATGTAGGAAGGAAGAATATTTCTACCAGGTCATATGTTTCAGCACCTTTCATATAAAATGAACTCACCTAGTCTTTCCACCTCAAAACCTTGTAAAATCTAAAAAAAAAAAAAAAAAAAAAAAAAAAAAAAGATCTGTTACAAGAAAAACATCTTAACTATTTACTGTTAAGATAAAATTGTGTTTGTCTTTTGGCTGTGGAAAGACACAGCCTCTAACATTCACAATCTGTCTCCTCTTTCTCCAGCAATACTTGCTTCCTGCAGCACAGTTCCTTTAAATTTGGTGTATTTTGTGCTTGGCCATAGTTATGCCCTCCAGAAATCAAAAGCCTTGGAATCTAAATATGCAATTTTTTCTCAGTCTTGCAAAAGTTCACATGCTTAAAATGTCGATCAAATATCAGGGCAGTACTTTACAGCTTGAGGTTTTGGCATTGCTGCATGTGCCTTCTTAGTCTCACTTTTTGACGTGCTAGGCCCTTGCAACAAAAGGCAAACAGTGAAACAAAACTAATCTTCATGTTTATGTGGCCTCTCTATATCCCTCTTGTCAACATCACTGGAGAGAACAGTGCTTCATAACTGAATTCACTTTCACTCTCTGTAAACTTCTGCATTATTTGATTAAGAAAACAAAGCTGAAAATCTCAAATGGTAGTAATTTCACACCTGCTATCCCAGTCCAAAGTTTGTTAATTAGCACAAAACCAATGTCTCCAAACTCAAGTACACAGAAGTGCACTGTGCAGTCTCTAGCAGGTGTTCATCACAGGAGGTGCATAATGGTATTTCTTAACTAGATTCTTTAAAACCATTATATTTTGAACTATCTTACCATTATTAATTTCATTTCTGATGGTAAAATTTACTGCAGTTCATATGAACTGGTTCCAAAAGAGATGTAAATGTGATCAGTTCTTTTTGTCTTAGTTTTTTCCTAAAGATTTCATTTTTAATCAAAACTGTCCTTCATAAGCCTTGTCAGTCTTCCATTCCCAGAGGCCTCATCTGAGGTCCACTGAACTCCAAATGAAAATGTTTCACTGTAAATGCTTTTAATCAGCTTTCAAATGCTAGTTTTAATGTGGAAAAACAACTAAACATCAAGACTTTCTTCCTTTTCATTTCTGTTTTAAACAGTTCTGTGGTTGCTTTGAATTATGTGAATTCACTGAGCTCATAGAATGCCTTGTTGAATTCAGTTATATGTTGTGTAACTAAAGAACAGTTGTTTCTATCATGTCAGAAAATAACCTTCAGTGGATTTCTGATGTTGAACTGCTGAAAGTCAAATACAGTAATGTTGGTATTTTGATAGAAATTTTATTTTTTTTTCAGTAGGAGGGTTGTTGTTTGGTTTTTTGTTGTTGTTGGTTTGGTTTTGGTTTTTTGGGTGGAGAGGTGTTTTGTTTTGTTTAAAAAAAACCAACAAGCCAAGCAAAAAAAACCTGTTAGGAAGTTCTTTATGGAAAGAGTGAGTGCCCGTTGGAATGGGCTGCCTGGGGAGGTGGTGGAGTCACCATCCCTGGAGGTGTTTAAGAGGAGACTGAATGAGGTACTTAGTGTTACGGTTTAGTTAATTAGAAGGGTTAGGTGATAGGTTGGACTCGATGATCTTAGAGATCTTTTCCAACCTGGTTAATTCTGTGATTCTGTGAAACAACCCTTGGAGTTGCTTATAGGCTCTGACTAAAATCCCCACACTCAGCTTAAAAGCCATAGCACACCACGTAGTACAATCTCTGTTATCTTTCATGCCGGAAACTGTTAACTTGGAGCAGCTGTCGTGCTAGAACCATGCTTCTGTGGAGAAAGTCCTGCATTTAAAAGTATGAATAAGCAAGATTCAGTGCATTTGCAGATACTATTATCCCAAGTTGTTGTCAGATAAATCCAATCCATATCCAGTTTTGCATGGTCCGAACAACTAGTGTGTAACTGACTTATACAATCTTTCTTTATACAATTTTTATCCAAAGAATTTTTTCAGGTCTAGTTCCATTATATGGTAATACATTCAAGAAGATTCCACAGCACACAAAAATACCTAGCATGGTGAGACAGGGAAGGCAGTAAAAATCCATTCAGAACAAAATTCAGCATGCTTAATGTAAAACGTAAATACTTTGCCTTCCTTTTATGTCCAAAAGTGTATAATTACTACTTGTTCAGTTAGAAGCCTGCTGCCACTTAGTTGCCTACTCACAAAGTTATTGTTGGTATCCCATAGTGCTACTTACTCCACACTGGCATCTCTTGCTGTAAAAAAGTGGAAAAATAAGTTTGAAACATCCAGCAAGACTTCTGAAATCACAGTACAAAGAAATACCTTTAAAGGTCTCCACTGAGGAGACTGTTGTACTTGAAAGGGAGAAATACTGATAGCATCTGCAACATTATTTGATCTGTGTTTCAAGGGCAGAATGACCTATCCTCTGTTATTTTGTGCTGAGATCAGTGTTCAGTGTGGCTGGTGACAGTATTAGGCAGAGACCTAATATTCAGTATTAAGAGCATTTTTCTTTCTTTCTTTTTTTTTTTTTTAAACTGTTGCGTTTTAAAGATGGTAGGAACTGGATTGTTAGTAAGCTAATAATGACTCGACTGTTTAACATGAATTGAAATGTAAAATTTCTCTGTTTAACTCTGTTTACTAAACTGATGGTGAGAGAAAGAACCTTGAAAATGCCTGTGTCTGCCTATAGATATTCTGCTGTTAGTCCTCCATCAAAACATAGTGTGCATTCTGTTAGGGTGATCCACAAAGAAGTGGCATATCTTGAAAATATTGGTTGTTCTCCTCTCAAATGTGTTCTTGCTCTGCTTAATTCTCTTGTTTGGAGCTCTTTCACACCATTAAAAGAGTCTATTCTATGACAGGTGATAAACTTTAAATTTTTAGACAGTTTTTTGAGTTATGTTTAACAGACCAGTCTTGAAATTCTGTGATTTAAGGATTCAAGTTCTATTTCAGATTGGAATTGTCAATCGACTTGGAAAGGGAATGTCAAGTTCATATAGGCTGATATAAACATTAGTACCTTAACAATGTTATGGATAACAAGTACCAACCAACCACCTGTTTCTTTATTTGTTCTGTTATTTCACTTAGCAAATTGTTGAAGCATTGGTAGTAGTGACCAGAGAAGAAGGACTTGGTTTTAGCCTGCTCTCAAAATCTAGGGTTTGCTATTCTAACATGCTACTGAACCTGCATTTCTTGTTTTTAAGAATAAATTGATTTCCATTAGGAACAGGTACAGAACTAAAAACATTGCTAAAAATAAATCTTTTCTCTGTGAATATAAGCTGATTGCCTCGGGTTTAGAAAGCAAATCCTCCTGTTGTAACATGGACTTACTGAGAGATCAGTGCTGGTTTTCTTATATGGGGCTTGTCTTCTCTTGCTTTTGCGAGGTCAATAGCTGATTGTCCCTGATCCTGACTGTTGGTGATTGCTGAATGTTGCCAATGTAGATATGAAGCAAACGCTTTTGTTTGATGCTTTATCTGATGGCATCTTCAGAATTGGAAATGCACACCTTCCTGGCTCGTTTTCATATATACAGAAAGAGGTAATGTTCCTATTGGGGTCTGTTATGAATTATGCAAAATTAATAATCTATATATTTTTAATATCCAGGGGAATATTGTTAATAACTATGAAAATGGTTTGTTAACATTGAATCTCAACAGAAAACTTATTTACAAGATTCAAACACAAGATTTGGAAATTCATACACACAGGGAACAGGCAAAACTAGAACACTTTAAGAGGTAACCAGCAAACACAAACATTGTACTGGAAGAGAAGGTTCTTGCGGTCAGTGCACCGCTTCTGGTTCACTATCCCACTTAGCCACTAGATGGACGCGGGAAGCTCCTTTCTGCTTACGGCAGAAGGCAATTGTGAATTACAAGAGGCTTTACGTATTTTAACACAAAATAGTACCAGACAGTACCCAAAACATGTGGTTGATGCCCGATTCATCAGAAGCCTTGCAGAGGGGTAGGCAGGATGCAATGCCATGTGCAGTCTTGGCACAATGTCACACTGGCTATGCAGGCCGATTGCCTGCAGGCATTTAGAGCCTTTTCCTGGTAGTGGAGTTGCAGACCGTTCAGGATGCAATGAGGCAGCAGAAGCAGCATGAATACGATGGCAGAGAGCACCTTGTGCTACCTGCTCATCCCTTTTTATCAGCCCAAGGTTAGTGGGCCTTTGGACATAGAATAGCCAATCAGGATGGCACTTTGCCAAGCTTGACCATAGAAGACGAGACCAGGGCTTTTGTTTTCCTTTCCCACAATTGCTTCCCCCAGCACAGAAGCAGGGCGAGCAGGGGAACATGTCTGGGCAAGCCAGAGTCCTTAGACTCAGTGGCTCCAGGTTCTTTGTCCTCTTTCCCGCAGCTGCTTCTCCCCCTAGCAGAAGGTGGTGTGAGCAGAAAAACATGTCTGGGCAAACCAGAACATGTATAAGCCTATTTTGACATGCTTAGGGCTACCACGACATGTCTGCTTGCCAAACTCCAATACACATCATATTCTCAGATGATAGTGTAGGATGTACAGAACACCCAAAGTGCCTTACATCTCTTAGATTTGAATTCAGGATTTTAGAGGTCAGTAAGGAGAAATCAGAAATGCTTTGTAGAGACAGTCTTGCATCTTAGACTCTTTTATATGTGCAGGTTAGATTTGAAGTCGATTTAATGTATAATAGAGACCGAGAGGGAAACCTGACCTAGTTAAGGAAGAACAAAGAAGAAATTCAAAAAGCACTTCATGATGCTTCTGGGGTCTAATGCTCATTTTTGAGGATGTGACTTGCTCGAAGCAATTAGTTTTAACAGGCTAGAATCCAGAATGATACTGCCAGCCTGACAGAGGTGATTATTTGTAACTCTGAGTATAAGGCAATGAGAAAACCTTAGGAGTAAGCCTAATGGTGCAAATTACTGCTTCCAGAGTAGGCTCTTGAAATTTAATCCTTGATATTCTTGTCAAATACCACCTTCCCCATCATTTTTTACTTTTTCTTATTCTATGCCCACCTATTTTTCACATTCTTCAGTATAATAACCTCTTCAATATCCTATTCCATTCAGTAGAATTTTGATTTTATGAGGAAGGCCAAGAACTTCTATGTGTGAATAACTTCAGATATGTAGATTAAAATGTTTTCGTGCTATAAAAAATTGCAAGAGAATATATCAGAGTTGGAACAGATTACTGATTTCTTTAAATCTTCCACTGAATTGAACATCCCTTGATGCAACTTAAACAAGTGTAATTATTGACTGTTGGGACAGCTATGATGCTTTAGAAAATCCTTTTCTTTGTTGTGACTCAGAAATGGGCTTGGCTTGGAGTAGAGACGGTTTGTGAATGCAAGCTGCTGCCTTCTCTTTTGTTTTCCATTGGACTATGTGTTTTTCTGCAGCAACCGAGGATAGAAGCTTATGTTCAGGGGTACTGTAAAGAAAACAGAATTTGATGGAGATAAATGCAAAAGAATAAATTCTTAGAAAGTCACAAAAAGGAGGAAGAGCTAGAACACAGTGACTACATAAAGCCCTGAGCAGAAAAAGCCTTGAGGTGTCAGCACTTCACAGAAGGAACAGGGTATTGGCAGGCATCCCAGACGCATAAAAACATAATTAAAAGAATTACAAGGTAACAGTTAGATCTCAGCAAGAGTATTGCATGCACTAAAAACCATGTGAGAAAAGCTGTAATTGCTTATGATAGGTTAAAATACTATCTAACCAGTAAGCTGTTTGGTTCAATGACTTAAATTATGAGTGCTACAGAAGTATACATTTTTTTCTGGAAATAGTGGTGGGAAAAGCCTTGGAATCTCAGTATATCAGTTGCAAGTGTATGCTGTGAATTGCTGCTCCACTACAAAGGGCCTTGACTGCTGGTAGAGAGATGTCGAAGTATGTTGAGAGTCTGAGTTCCCATGCATCGGATTCATAGGAATTGTCTATAATGAAATCTGCCTTTCGAGGTGGGTGACTTTTAAAGACCTTTCTACAAACTTCCTGAGAGTATCCACATTTAAGCATGTATTCAAAGAATCTTATACATGGCAACAAAGGGAAGTGAATTTTTTTTCCAGCTGCAGTGAAAATAACACTTTGCCACATGCTGGGGGCTGACCACTTGGAAAGTGCTTTTGCAGAGGTGGACAAATTGAGGAGGAACCAGCAATGGTCCTTGCAGAAAAAAGGCTAGCTATCCTGGGCTCTGTTAAGAGGAGTGCTGTCAACAAGTTGAGGGTAATGTTCCTTCTCCTCTACACAGCTTTTGTGGGACCCCACCTACAGTATTGTGTATAATTCTGTGCTTGAAAGCACAGGAGAGAGACATTCACTAGAGAGAGTCCAGGTATGAAGAATGCCAAAGTGATTTGCCTGGGGAAATTTTCCCAGTGACGTCATTGTTGGCTTATGTCAGTCATCACCATTAAAAGCAAGAAATAGGGAAAACAACATCCTTCTGAGGAAAATGTTTCCACAGACACCCAGTGCAGTGCAGAAGGCTGCACCTGGGGTGGAATGGGGTGGAATTTCTATGTGTAAAAAGCAGGCTTCCAGCTAGGACTCTGATGCTTCAACTATCTGAAGGGGTATGCTGCTCTCTCTCATTTGTAGCACTCATTACAACATGACTGGAGACCTTTATTGCTACCATCTCCTACAGTGATCTTGCTTAGTAATCATCCAGAGATTTTTGGCAGTGGTGTGGTTCTCCCCTTGTAACTATCTCAGCCCAAAATTCCTGCATGTCAGACAGCGTGCTGACAGAAATGTAACTCAAGACTAAACTTTGTCAGACTGTGGGTACAGTGTTCACACTGGGGAAATTTAGCTGCATAGGATAAGAAAATAATTTCTTGCCTCACTCTATGGATTCTGTTCACATGTGGACTTAACAATAAAATATAGCTACCACAATTAAATTATCCTGAAAGCATTTCAGGAATACACTCTTGTGTCTAGCACAGCATGTCAATTTTCTTTTAATTTTTTAATTTTTTAATTTTTTTTTTTTAGGACATGACTGACAGCTTTAAAAACATAATACAATGAAAGCAGATGTATTATGTGGAATATGAATATATTTAAGCTTTCCTTCCAGTAGCATTTCTCTGTCCATAATTGTGTCACAGGCACACATTACAGAATAGATCAGAATCAACAGAACTTTGCTGATTCCAGTAAGTTATTTCTGTCATGTTATGCTTATAACAGCAAGTGAGGGTTTTTTGTTAAAGAACATTCACATTCTAAGCAGAAAGGGATGGCATGCAATTTTAGGTACTTTTTCACAAGTCTGACTTATCTATTAACATAGAGACAACTTTAAATGCCAATCATTTACAGAATCAAGCAGGTTGGAAAAGACTTTCAAGATCATCGTGTCCAAACTATTACCCAACGTTATCTAATCAACTAAATCATGGCACCAAGTGCCACATCCAGTCTCTTTTTAAACACTTCCAGGATCGGGGACTCCACCAGCTTCCTGAGCAGCCCATTCCAATGGCCAATTTAGAAACCGATACATTACAGAACTCTTTATTAAGCATTACTCCCATTTTCTGTTTACAAAACTTATATATATAAAAACCATTTCAGTTTCCTCTGAAGCACTAATTTCTTTTCCTTTGGTTTGTTTCAAGCCCAAATGAGAGGACAGGAGGGGAGGCAGAAATCTCCCATATTTATGTTCTTCAGTGTTTACAGGTTCACATGGGCTCTTTCACCGTGAGTGTGGAACTTTTCTCACATGATGTGGGAGAGAGGTGGAAACAGCTGGGATAGGGGAAAAAGTTAAAGTATGTTTAATATATAACTAAATAAATAGGTAGGTAGATAGCTAAATAAATAAATGAAAGTGGGAGTTGGACTAGATGACTTTCAGACATCCCTTCCAACCCAGATCATTCTATGATGATTCTCTGATTCTACTAACATTTCTTTGTTTAATTTTTACAAATATATTTTCATCTTCATTTGTAAACAGCTTGCTATAAAAGAAAAAAAAAAGTCACGTTCATTCTTCATGTTCATTCCAGGGGTATTGATTTTGCTTCTAGTGTGTTTTACTCTGATATTTTTTTTTAATAATATTTTTAAAAAATCATAACTTTTATTAGAAGTTCTGTTATTAAATAAATTATTTGAAATAACAACAATAAAAAATCAGTAGCTTTTCTCATATCCACTGTTACTCTCAGTAACGCTAAGGTCAATTGTATGAAATCTATGGATAATATTAAATCATCTCTGCCTGTAAACCCTGGCAAGGCCTACTAGTGTCTTCAGGTCACCTTCTGGTTTAATCAAAAATTAATTTCAAACAAATACCACAGGAATATAAAAGTAATCATTACAGTTGACCTTTGTGTAATTTCATTTCCTGATGACTTTTTATTCCTTCAATTCTAACTATGCAATTAATAGCGAAAAAAAGATAAAGGCCAATTGGTTTCCTGCAGGTAACCCAGAGTCAGAATTTGGGGCAAATCAGATAATGAACAAAGTCCCAAAAGCAGATCCACAGTGGAAATGGAATTCATGAACTGTTAAGAGGCATTAATAAAAATATGCACAGGAATTGGAGGTACTTGGGAAAAACCTTTCAGATAAAGCTACTGACAATATTAGAAGGCAGAACTGACAATTTAAGCCCATCTTCAGAGAAACAAAGACAACAATGTCATTTTGAAACATCCATATTTGTTCTAACTTCAGATGTTCCATGTTTGCAGTTCGGGAATGTTTGTAAAATTGCAATTAAACTTCAAGAATTGATCATTTTTGTAACAAACCACAGTTACTATGGTTTAAAAAAAAAAACAAAAAAACCCAAAATCAACATGTTAGCTATTATCAAGGTCTGTGACTTGCAGCTACAAGCCCTATGCAACTGATAATTTCCTTATGTAAGGTAAGCAGAGGTAACTCAAATTACTTAGCAAGTCGTAGGAAATAACAATCTCAGTTGTGAGTTATATTATATCTTGATGGAAAAATCTTGGAAAACACCAGTTGGTTCACTACCCAAGTTTTTCTTTCTCTGTGTGTAGTGTTGTGTGAATGTTTGTTTTTCAGAATGTATTCCTTTTTGTGTGAGTACCAGGGTTTACCATGCAAGGGTTTAGCTGGCAGTGCACAGAGGTGTGACTAAGTGAAAAATAATCAGAGGACAATGTATGTAGCAAAATGAGTATACATGCCTAAGACAAAATAGTCTTGATCAAGTTCTTAGCACAGATGAAACAGAACAGCTCTGTTGTCTTTAATGAAAACACATGAGTTTAACCCTCTGACTTCATTTTTGTAGCTGAAATATGACCACACGCGTGTAAGTTAGATTTTCAGTGAAATGTACAAAAAAGTTTGATATTTTGTTTCCATAACTGTCCAATATTCTGTTAATTACATCAAACTTAACAGGATTAGAATACCATTTGTTTGCAGGAAAATATGATATCTGGTCAAGTAAATTACCTAGGGCAAGCTGATGGAAGTATATCCAATTGTTTTACCAGCAGAGGAGGTGTCAGTGAGAAGCATAATTCTGTTGTAATGATGTGACGTGGCACTGCTGTAAGTTAAATTCAAATACACCACCAGGGATGAGTCTGCTTATTAAAGCCCTAAATCATTTCGGATTCAGTTCATAGTAAAATAGGCTGCCCAGGGAAGTGGTGGAGTCACTGTCCCTGGAAATGTTCAGAAACAGTGTAGACATGGCACTTTGGGATATGGATTAATGACCATGGTGTTGTTAGGTGGACAGCTGGACTCAATGGTCTTTGGCATCTTTTCCAGCCAAAATGATTCTACCATTCTAAATTATTTCTAACAAATTATAGGATGGGAGGTTTCTTTCAAGTACCCAACACTTGAAGGTGAGCTGTTGTCCTTCTGTTTTTATGTCTGTTAAATCCCAAGCAAAGAAAATTTGTGCCTAGTCCTAAGTCCAGTCCTTTTTTTTCGTGCTGTGGAAAAGGTAGAAGGCAGGAGGGATAAAAACCCCTCCATGCTGTCTTAAGACCTGAGAATAAAATTTTTCTTGGTCTTTATACCTCACCCACCATTCACTGACATCTGCACTGTCTAGAGTGCATTAACACATTTACTGCCCGAATGCTGTGCACCATAGGAAGCTTGCAGAACTTAATCAGCAATCAAGTTGTATATCAACTACGTGCAAAGCAATTACTTGATAGTAATGCAATATAATAAATTAAGGTCATATTGACTACAATTAATTTGAATAATTTAATAGCAATGGAAACCACTATCACACACCTATTGAAACATTCATTACAATGAATTGTTTAGGTTATGTAAAAAGCTTATCACTCAGTATGAATATTAACAGCCTCTGTTTCCAATGCAGCTTAGACAACAACTAGAAGTGAAGATCATTTCTGTAAGATGGAAATGATGGTCTTGATGTTATTGCAATGAAGGTATAGAAATAGATTTATATTGGCAGTTATGTATTGCAGTAAGGCACAGTGTGCAGTGTTTCTAATAGTTTCTAAGTTAATATTGTTATGAAATTTAATTTTTTTTTTGAGAGTACCAATTTTTTTTTCTAGTCTATTTCTATTTGGTTTGCTTTAAATAAATATCACATCTCTCTCTATTTGACATTATTTGGCAAAAATCACAGCAGATCTTTCCTGATATGCAGGAATTTGAATCTTGTTACATTAGGAGTGTTCTTTTACCACTTCCAAATTCTCCTGTTTAACAAGATGCGGTGCATAAAATATATCAGTGCGTCAGACTCATTTTTTTGAGTGTGTAATAATATATATTGCAACATTTAAAAAACATATTAGTTTGGATGCCACTTACAATTATTGGAATTCAAGTTAGTTTCATTAGTGGGTTAGGGTTTTTTGCATGTCCTTGTACTAGGTACAACCTCCAAATATCTAACAGTTGTAGAACAGTAAACATGAACAGAATCACAGGATCACATAAACATTCCAGAAGGGAAAGACCCTCAGTATCATTAAGTCCAACCATTATTCCTACTCCTCAAAGTTCACTCTTAAATATATCCTCAAGCACCACATCCAAATGACTTTTAAACACATCCATGTTTGGTGACTCAACCACCTCTCTGGGCAGCACATTCCAATGCACAGCAAACAAGATGTGGAGTTTTGTGGACTAGGAATATCAGCAAATACCAAGCACCACTCTTGTAGCCTAAAGTAGGAAATAAGTAGGAGTGAACAAAGTGAAAGTCGTTTGGGCAATGCCACACAGTTAATTGTCACATAAAAGAGGTGAGCTGGAGAATTCTGTAGCTGTGTCATTCAGTAATGTGCAACATTCAATGGGTAAATCTGACTTGCAGTTTTCTGACCAAATCCTCAGACACGAGTTTTCTTAAAGCCAGAAGAGCACTTTGGCACAACCTGGTGTGCCTTGTTAGCCCGGTGATTAAAGAAACCCAAGCAAGATACAACAAAGAGGAGTTTGGTATTGTGACATAAATACTGGTCTGTTCTGGAGCTGACAGGTAGCAGACTTAGCTAACTACAATGTTTGGGAACTTGATATTTTTACTTTCTTAGTCACTTTAATATTGTGATTTTTTTTTTCGGTGTATGTTGGGCTAAAACTGCATGGACATTTTTATTAACAACATCTCTATTTTATGACTTAGAAAACAATTTAGGAAATTCTGATGTTTTCAGTTCGCTGAGGAAAATGTTTCCTACACAGTCTTGAAGACCTGAGTACTTTTTTTTCTTTAAATATTTACTTAGTTTTTGGAATCTACTCAGTCCTTTAAAATATAGTCTGAAAGTGCTCCCCAATAAAAATGTTAGTCAGAATAGGTTATTCTTTTTCATTCTGATTCTTCTGAATAATGTAGTTCATCACAGCTGATACCAGGATATGATCTAATAGTAGATTGGTTGTCCTAAAAAGGGAAACTGTCTCAGAAAGGAAATTATCTTCATGCAAGAACCTGGTAGTCAGGATGGAAGAAGCTTATGTTTTAATTTTACCTGATGAAGTTGGTTTAAAGGTCAGTTAAAGTCCTTGTATGAAGATATATCCTTATACTGTGGTGACATACTTATGCAAATATTACTGAAATGACAACTTCATTTTGCTGTATTATAGGAGTGATAAATGGTAATAACTGGAGCATATCATGCTTTGTTTTTTTCTGGAATGCCTTCTTACACAAATACTGATGATGTCCCAAAAAAGGCAATTTTTGTACTGAAAATTAGTTCAGTAAAACAAGAGCTTAAGCACAAATAAAGTTAAATAAAATTAAATCTGAACACGATTTCATTAACAGTTGTCAGATAGAGAATGGGGAAAAAATTAAAAATGTATTCATTTGTAGGAAGTACTAAACATATGGAAAATTAGACAATTCCAGTAAATTAGCAGCCTGGTTAATTCATTAAGAAATCATCTCTTGAGTAATTGCTGGAACTGAAAATGTTGACAGCCTATTATTGAAATCTCTGTAGAATGCTAATGTAGAGTGGAGGGATTTTTCTGTTTAGCTGAGTGACTCCCTAGAGTCAGAGAAAAGAGGAATGTTGGCTGTGATTTGCCATGATTTTTACCATTAAATTATAAGAACATAAAAAACTGTAATTCATAAAAGGCTGTATTAACATCAGCCTGAGATCAGATCTAAGTTTCTGAGCAATGGGATGGTAGAAATCTACCAAGATTTCTCTTGAAAAGTTAAATTGGAAATTGGATTCTATGTCTATTGTCAGAACTATTCACATGTATTTTTAGCTTAGTATTTTCTAAAAAACAAACAAACAATGAAAAAAAAAACCCTGCAAACACCCCCCAAACAAATAAACAAAACCCACCCATTTCCAGGTCTCTTAACCATAGATCTACTCAGGGAAAATAAGAGAAGAAAGAGTTACAAACAGTATCTAATATCACATCAACTCCCTCTTACCTTTAAATGCCTACCAAATTTCTTCAATGTTTTGGACAATATCTTGTGGAAAAAAACCAAAACAAGCAAAACCACCCAAAACCAAACAAAACCATTTCTTTGTTCCATTTCAATTTATTAAGTAAACCTGGCATTGCATTATAAAAAGAAATTTCTCATGTACTTGCATTTATAGGATGGTGGGGTTTGAGAGATTAAAAACCACATTAAGACATGGTTCAAGGGTTTGTTTTGGTTTGGGTTTTGTTGAGTTTTTTTGTTTGGTTGGTTTGGGTTTTGGTTGGATGGTTTGGGTTTTATTTGTTGGATTGTTTTTGGTTTTGTGGGGTTTTGTTTGTTTTTTGGAGGGTGTGGTGGTTTGTTTGTTAGTTTGGGTTTTTTTTTTCTGAAGTTATTTGGTCCGCTGGAAAGAAATCTTCCCCAAGAGATCAATACTTCCCTCAGTGTGTTGGCTGAGTTAGCCTTCCAAACATAAACAGAAGGAAACAAAAACCACAGACAGCTTGCAAACCCAACTGGGCCATAAATGAGTCAACATGCCAACTAAGGTGCATTGATTTTCCATTTCCTGATATTTGTACATAAGCACGTGTTACAAACAGGAAGCTGTTACAGAGATGACATGAATTATGCACCACACAATAATCCACTAAACTATTTTTGCATGCTACTTCCTGGCTCTTCATTTGACGCATTCTTGCCATGAAACAAATAAAATTGTATCTTAGATGACATTTGACAAAACTAGCATCTTATCAGCAAAAGTACTGTTAGTAAGCTGAATATGTAATTCAGAGTATGAAGTTCTTAAGATTGCATATCCTTGTTTCTGCATGTAAGTGTGATTATCCAGACCTTTCTTTTCTGAACCACATACAGAAAACCTGGCACAGCTGATATACAGCATTCCCCATCTTAGCATCAGCCAAAAGGCCTGTTGCGAGAGCTGAGGTTTGTGGCATAACCTGAAGTAGGATGTGTTCCCTTTTCAGTGCAAGCAGGCTATCCTGGCTGAATAGATAATCATTAAGTATTGCATTCCATGAACTAAGCAGTGATTTCGAATAGCTTCATTTGAATGGTGAGTTCCTAGGAAAATGAGTAATGAATTTGCTGTCTATATATGCTCAATTACCATCCAAAATTCAGAATAAGATCTTGTTAATGATCTCCTCACTTCCTTACTAGCTGCCTTTAGCAAAGCACTGAAATATGAGTTATGATTTGAAATGAGTAGCACATATCCAAAGTATGTGTGCCCTCCTAGATGCTGCTGTACTGCATCTACTCTGATGTGAAGGCAAGAAAAGGGTGGGTGATGTACATGAATGACACAACGATTTCCCAGTAAAATCACAACAGAAAAAAAGAACATTATTTAGTAATCATTGTTAACATGCTACTATGAAAAAACACTTCTTGTACAACCTTGTAGCTTGTAGTATGTTCTGAATCACTATGTGAACTTCACTGCAGGAGTAACTTCCATGGGTTGCACTTTGGTGTCTGCATAACGTTGCTTTCTCGTTCAGCATTTGGTGATTTAAATACAGATAATATTTCTTCCAAATAGTATAATAGCTTCATTTTTATGGGAACAAAACACTAAGAATTAACAACTGTGCTAGAACATTAAGAGAATCAAATCTGTTCCAGATATAGATTTTATTGGAAACTCACAAGGCTGAAAAACTAAACAGAAGAAAAAGTGCCATTTCTTCCTTGAAAGACAAACATAATTTTAACTGTATACCTTTTGTCAGAACATTTGAACCTGCGTTGTACTTCTGCTGAAAAAACTTTTGCAATAACTTTATGTATGCTACTGCTTTTGTTGAGTAGAAACATTACAGCTATCCATAAGCTAACATCAGACAGTCCACCTGCTGCATGCATATGAAAATCCTAGAATGTGAAAAGCAGCACAGCTTTTAAATGGGAGGTAAAGTAATGTTTGTTTAACTGCACTCTGTGGATTACCCATTACAGAGTGTCCTGTAATGCAAGGTTGCCCATCAGTATGTAAATGGCTACATTAATTAGCTCAGAATAACTACTAATTTTTTGCTGATTATTATAAATTATTAGTGAATTACTATGGTCATCCTTGCTTCGATTCTAAGGAATGAATGTTATCTGACAAGTGACTGATCTGATGAGTTTTCTTCATTGATCGTTGTGTAGTGTTTTGTATTCCACCAGCCTGTTTCACCTTTTCTTGAAGGAGATGCTGACATATCATGGCAAGTCATTGTAAATAATCATTATGCTGTAAATGCTTTGCACTTGACAGTGTCAGCCTGAATACCTTACAGGGTCACTGTCATCTCACTATGAGATGTGAAAGGAGGTACATTTTCTATAAAGTACACCATAAGTGATATATTTTCTTGAGTTTCTGCTATTATGCCTGAAGATCTCTTCCAAAGAGATACACTGAACTTCAGAAGGAAAAAGATATTGCAGTTGTATATTTAGGCCTGTGTGAATCAGGCATGTTATCTCCTTAATCACCCAAAACACACATTTGACAATACAGTATAGTATACTGCCAGGGTAATGTAGGGAAAGAATAGATGTAGATCCCACTTATACAAAGTAGCTCTGTTACTATTTCTGTACTCCAGTTAGGGAGCATGCATTAATTAAATTTCCCCAATATAATAAAGGGGGGAAAAAAAATCTATCAACAAAAACAAACAAGCAAACAAAAAAGGCACAAAAAACCACCAAAATTGAGAGTTCAGTTTGTTCTAAGAAGCCATATGTGGAATATGCTTAGGTTAGGTACCTGCCCACTGTGATTTGTATCATATCCTGCATTCAGAATGGCCTTTAAATACCTGATTTGTCTTCTTTCTTCAGCTTAGAAGAAACTCACTCTGACCATTACTCGGAACTGATAGTTGTTATTGTGTATACTAATACAAATAAGTTCCCTGTAATAGTATGAAGAGAACACATGCATTTTCTTTCTTTTTCCTATAAATGCTTTTATAAACAGGTTTAGATGGCAATAGATACAAGTTGATATAATAAAAGAACATTTCAGGGGAAACAGAAATATTGTCTAAATGGTGAAGAATGAGTAAAGATTTTTTTTTCCCCGAATCTTATTTTCTCCTGCAATTTAGTTAACTTTTTTTCCCCCAGATTTCCTGCACTAATTACTGTACCGAGGTAAAATAGTCTTCCTAGGTGAAGAATGAAGAACACATGTCCATGTGTCTATTGCTCAGAAATATGTAAAATAATATTTTGGGTTTCTGTCTTTTCATCTGAGGTTATTTCTACCAGCTAGTTCACTGGTACGTACAGGTGCATGGGGTAGAAGTTGCAGGTAACTTTACACAGACCACAATAACATACATGAAGTACACCCAGGTTTTTGCAAGTGAGAACACTAATCCATTAAATTTTCTTCTGGTGAAAGAAATTAAATAACTACACAATTTCCTTACCCCAGTCTCACTATGAGATAATTTTGTATTTCTGTAGAACAGAAGAAGGAAAGACAACAAATAGCTTTCATTGAGTTGTATGGTGAGGTGACCAAAACTAATTGGCTACATGCATGACTTCGGCATTCTTTGGCAGTGGTACACATAGTGAATTCTGTGCCTTTCCACAACACTGTGATCCAAAAGCCAAGTTTTAACTTTCTTCTAGTCCATTTAGTTCTTACATTAGATGGCTGTGTCGTGGTTTTTTTCCCAGAAAGTCTTCATTATATATTTTAGAGCATCTTTTATAGATGGATGCAGACTTGAGCTCATTTTGGAAGGCAGAATGCTGTTTTACTGTGGTGTGCTGTTTTACTGTGGTGTGCTAATCTGAATACTATTGGTCAATTAGAACTTTTGTCTGATCAACTTGGATGACAAGTGGCAAAGTACTTATCCATTCACTACCATTCATGTTCTTACTCAAAACATGGTTGTGGAAGATGATCCAGTGGAATATGACTGATTTAGGAATAAGGGATAAATAGAAAATAAGGCTTCTTTTCAAAGAAAACTTCCATTTTCTGATATTTATTAGAACAAAAGATGAATCTTTGGCAGCCGTGTTTCTCAAGAGGCAAACAGGATAATTAAGAATATTGTGTAGACAATAGGAACATTGCTGGTTCATCACAGGACCTTGAATGTCAGGTATAAAGATGCAGAGGCTAAGAAATTTTATTTCCAACAAAGTAACTTGTTTGAACTGAACATAAAGCTTCAAGTTACCAGATCTATCGAGTCCAAAAGCAGAAGGGTTTTTAAGTTACCGCATTAGCCCCAAAAGCAACTTGTGTCCTTGACTGTTTTAAAATTGAGAACATGTTTTTCTACATCAGTCCTGAGCTAACAGAGAAAGAGTTCTGACCTACATTTATCCCAGTAATATTGAAATTTTTTTCTTTTCTTTTCTTTTTTTTTTTTTTTTTTGCTGAAGTTATTGGCACACAGAGGAATCAAATTACTTTCTTTTGAGGTACCTTCCTTTTAGATTCTGAAAGCTTCTCTTTCTCTCTTAAGCCTTCTATTACCATTTTCTACATCTTAAAGGGTAAAGTCTTATCTAGAAATGGTTAGAGAAGAAAGTGAACTTTATCATAATGCAAGTAGTCAAATTCACCTTTTTCCTCTCTTTCTTTTTTTTAACTGGAGACAAAGGCCATTTATCAAGGACATGGACAACCAAGTCTGACTGTTAATGAGGCTTTCAATCCCTAAGACTACATTCAGATGTCTTTTAAATATAACTTTACACCTGGGTAATCCTTAATGTTTTTAAGTCCTACTTGGAGTTTTAGTAATTAGGCCTTAATGCTAGTCCATTCTTCAGCATATTCACATTGTATTCCAGATAATCTTGTCCCAAACATAGGTTTGAACAAGCCGCTAAAAGGTTTCCTGCATGTGATGCACAGATACTCGTTATGCAGATTAAATGCCTGGTAGCAACTGAAGGGTTTTTTTTATTTCAGTTTCTACATGTAAATGTCAACCTATTGCTGAAATACAATGTGACAGATGCAAGAATTTCTATAATTTCTATTAGAGTATTGTCATAGTTTGAGGGGTCCCAGGTCCCCCTAAGAAAACTACAGAAGCCAAGTCCCATCTCAGGGGACAGGCCTGGGCATCCCAGGAAGTTGTAATATTGTTGTTCTATTCCGTTTTCCCGTATCACAGCTCAGAAGTCAGAGCCTGGTAGGTATTGCTCTCTTTTCCTCCCTACCTCTGCTCCCTTCACTCCTTTTCTCCGGGAAGGCTTCTTAGCTCACTGTGTGCATGGGAGATGGCTTCGAGCTGGCAGGGGGTTTTGAGCTGTGTCATGAGGCCTGCTGAGGCCTTGGAGGCCTAAGATAGGAGTGGGGCAGTTCTGACCTACTCTCAGTCCTGCCAAAGTGTCCTGGCAGGGCATAAATCCTGCCAGGCCAGTTTAACCCTTGCTTTCCTCCTCCTGTTGTGGGTCCAGGAGTAGTAGTAGATTGAGCAAACAAAGCCTTGAGGCTAGGAGCTTAGCATCATGTGTCTGGTGCAGCCCCTCAATGTGCCTGCATGGTCACATGAAGCATGAAGCTTTGAATTCATTGGGCAGAACAATGATGCTAATGCCTATTGGCCAGTTTAATTTTCCAAATGGTCTATTTAATGGGGGTAATTTAGAAACTGCACCTTTTCTACACTGAACGCCTTTCTACTGACCATCTTTCTACTGTACACTGCCTTTCTGCACCGACCGTTGCCAGGGAGCAGTACTCCTTAGCGGCTCATTAACTGGGAAACGTTGCAGCCACATGTTTGCAGCTTACACTGGCGGTTGGGCAGCAACTCAGCTCTTCTCTCCTTCTCTCTGCCTGGTATATTTTGTATTTTACTGCGGGATCATTATCGTGAGTTTTGGAAGCGTCCTCCTACAGGAAACTTACTCAGGGACCAAGGTGTCCTGAGTACTTATGCTAGAGTTGATGCTAAGCCTCTGTAGCATAGTTAGAATTTTCCCCTGGTTTTGTGTTCCTATTTTCCAAGTTCTGATTGTTTAAACTCTTTTATTCTGTGTTCATAAATATCTTTTGTGCAACTTTTTCTTGTCAACCAAAAATACAAAGAATCTCAGGGAATTTTTAATAGTAATGATAAAAATTAATAGTTGTATAAAATTAATAATCATAATTAATAAATGGTTATTAATATCATATCACCAGGGTGGACCAGGTAGAGGATTCTAGTGCCATGGTCTAAGCTTGAGGGCTGTGGTGATGGGTTGGACTTGATGATCTCTGAGGTCTCTTCCAACCCTTGCGATACTGTGATACTGTGATACTGTTATAGTCCAATAGACTTGGCTTAGCTTGTGGATGTATCTATTCTACCTAATTGCCTTTTGCATATCTGCACTAGTAAATATAATCTCTAAACTTCCAATCAGCGTGCAGTATTTTCACTCTTACTCTCTAAAAGGAGTAAGAATCATTTCTGTTGTCCAGTCCTGGGTAGCTCATTTCCTCAAACTACAACTCTCAAGTATCCCCAGATCAAAAGTGATGGGAAACATAGGTTACAAATAGTGATGGTTTAAAGATTTTGTTTTATTGAAGTTCATGCTTAACAGTAATTACTGGATTAAGTCAGCATATGCAAATTTGGTTGATTGCCAGATCCCAGTAAGTTGTAAGTTGGAGAATAGGAAGAGTTCAAGCTTACATGTAAAAATACTTACTCTGCCTTACTTTATTCCTTTAAAGTTACCTAAGAAAAGTGCATCATGAGTTTTTTCAAGTTTTAATGCAGTATTCAGATCCATAATGTTAAAGTTTGCTTAAAAATAAAGCTCTGGTATGAATCTTTAACCGTGTCACTCCACACATACTTCAGCTAAAGGCAGTTCAGTTCCCAGGGAGATAAAAGGTAGTGGTTTGAGGTGATCAGAGTATCATAATCTGTTATCTAAATGATGACCTAAGAGAATATGAGAAGGAAACTAGTGAAATTAGGAAAAGATTAGGGATAGGGAATTAGACAAAGTTTGAGAAAGGATGGATTGGTGGCTAATGAGTTTCCATTGTTAAGTGTCATTGGAGACTCTGCAGACTGAATGTTGATTGGTAAAAGCTATCATTGCTTTTTTACATGAACCTGCTCTGATCTCAGTTTTCCTGTTTTGTGGGAAAGATCTAACTTCTTTGCGGTAATGGGAACAAAATGTTCTGTGGGGAAATGACTTATTAAAAAAATGCTAGAATGAAGAAATATTTTTTCTTAAAGGATTATTTGTTTTATTTGTAAAATATTTTTTGGCCAGGGATAGGTAAGTAATTAACAAATATGTTGCCCTGCTTGCAGAGGGTAGAGACTTCAGTGAGAGGAAAAAAGAAATATTCATAAACATCTAGTCTAATATTAGAATGATGCACAGCATTTTCATGTAGACCAATAAACCAAATGAAATTTGAATGTAATGGAATAGAATTTCACATATGTTTGTGTTTGTTTTGGTCTCTCTTGTCTTTCTGTCTATGTCTCTTTTTTTTTTTTTTTTTTTTTTTTTTTTTTTTTTTCTTTCTCCAGTTGGCAGGACAGGTGCACTTCTTGAACGATAACAAGCCAATAGTCACTTGGAACAGTCTTGCATTTAGGCTACTGGCAAAGAGGATCTTCTACAGTCATTTCTAGAAGCAGATTGCATGTTGTTTTGTGGATAATATTGCTGCCAGAATCACCAACCCTATTGCTACATTGCCAAAAGTGCTAATTAACTGTAAGTATGATATTCTTGATATTCTTCCTGGGATGTGGTGCTAACTTCTGTTACTTGTACCTCAGGGAGGTTTGTCAAAAAGACTTCTCAACACAACCACCTGCTGGTAGTCTATTTAGAACACTGAAAATGATATCTCCTGTCAGTCAAGTCCAGTTTTGATGAGGATAAACAAAATGCATGACAGGAACACTAAGGTGCTGTCAGACAACATAAAAACTGCAGTCGATTAGCTTTCACATGAAAAGTTGCTGTAATTTCTGTTCAAACAGTGTATTTGTCTCCCCCAGATAATTGTATATCCAAAATGTCTTTCATAGACCTTCTATGCTGCAAAAGCAACCAGCACATTTGCAATCGTTTCAAACAGAAAACATTTGGAGAGTCTGCTAAAAGAAAACTTTTTGCCCTTTGGGATGTCAGTTGCTTAGAGACAAAGCTTCCCTTGAAGAGAAATAGCAAGAAGTATTGATTCTACTAACTGGAACAATACTTCCAAATTAATTGAAGAAGATTTCCTAAAACCACTGTAATGCTTACCGATAAAAAATATGTCCTGATTGAAAATTTTAGTGCTAAAAAATTATAGTTAGCACCATGCTGAAAACTTATTAAATTAACTTTTAATTAAGCTCCTTTATATCAAACTACTTTATATCAAAGACAAATGCAGCATTGCTTCAAAGAGTTCATGCTGAAAATTAAAATCATTAACATTTAAATAAAGTTGTGCCATATGGCTTGGCAGAAACTGGAATATTCTCAGACATGGAGGCCTTCTGCTTACAGCTTCATAATTTGGAGTCCTTTATAATCAGGAAGGAAAAGAAATCTTAAGTCTTCAAAGACTATAGACATTGTCAAATGGTTATATATAGTTTTAATTCATTGGATAATCCAGTTCTAAGTAGTTATAAAATACTTAAAATGTTAAAAATAAAGAAGAAAAATAAAGAGAAGTCTCATTCTCTAGATACTTTCCAAACTTGGATGCATTCCTATGCACACTACCTTAGGTGATCCTGCTTTGGCAGGGGAGTTGGACTTGATGATCTCTGGAGGCCCCTTCCAACCTCTAATGTTATGTGGTTTTGTAAGCATGGATTTATCTGGCTTCAGTACAGGAGATGCTAGGCTGAAATGAGGGTAGATACCTGCAGTGGCAGAAGCTGTACATTATGGATTTCACTCTGTTTCTACTCAAAAACATGCTAGAAAATGCAGTGTGGCTCAGATTTCCAAACCAACTTCCTATATAGATGTAGAGATAGAGATAGATACACAGATATTTGTTTGGCTCTACTTTTGCTTTTGTCTGGCAGTTGGATTGCATTGTCACATTGACACACAGAGACAGTGATAGTCAGATGTAATGCAAGAGGTATTTTCATCTTCCACAATATTGACACTCACTTAGGTAAATAAACAAAAACCTTCCTTGTTTTTAAAACAGAAGGTGCTTCCTAGTAACTTAGAACAACTCAATTGTCGTAACATTTTAATGTTAAAAGATTTTCATACAAATAGCAATATGAAAAGCAGTACTAAAACTAGGTATCTTTTCCCACAGAATACAAATAGCAGAGGAGAAACTAAATAATGTTAGAGACCAAACTCCTCCAGAACTGGATGTAAGACTCTCAGGTGAGCTTGTTATTATAAAGAAACCTAGATCCTCATAAGATAAATGAGAGGAAGAGTCTTCTTTTTTTTTTCTCTTTTTTTCTTTTTGAGATTCTTAAATGCACTTTTAATTTTCTAAACTCATTTTATTTATATATTTTTTTCTGCATAGTTTAATTTTTTCCCACTAAGTCTCAATAAAACATATTCATTCTTGATAGCAGACACTAATAAATCATAGATGTATTAATATACATATAAAATCATATGTAACAGGTGTTACACAGAATATAATTCAGTTTTGTTCATAGAAATAAGCATATTGTTTAAAATGCACTATCTTGTTTGCACTTTGTTGTGGGAGAATAATCTAAATCTCTACCATAAAGACAAACTGCAGTAACAGATGTATTATTACTTACAGTATCAGAGGAGTTGTAGGCAAGTCGGTGTATAAACTACCGTACTGGTATTAATTCATCCCTCCCTCTTGTTCTATAAAAAAACAAGGAAGAAAAATAAAATCTTTGCATGTTACCTTTGAACAATGTAAAAGAAGAACTTTAGGAAGTTGAATTCCTTCACCTTTTATTCTCCTTATTGTGTCTACATTACTCATTATTATATTAGTCTTTCATCTTTCCTCAAGTGACATAAATAGACCTTAATGCTTCAGTCTTTCAGGTCTTCCACAACTTCAGTGACATTGCTGGTTGAACCCTTCTAGTTTCTGCAACATTTTCTACACTGTGGTCATTGGACACAGTTACAATAGCAATTATATAATGATAAATAAGAACACAAGGTAGCTAGCTCTTAAATATGAAGCAAAAGCTTGCATCAGGCATGTTCTACTGCATTGTCGTATTAGGATCTCAGAGACATGATTCTCAGAGCTCTTTTTGATGTTAATTCTTCCCAGTATAGTTTCCAATCCCTAAAGAATGTAAACCTCTCTCTCTTTTTAATTACTAATAATAAAATTATATATTTACACATTAACCAAGATTATTACTTGTGCCTGGTTTACCCAGTAATCAAAATTGCTTTTCATCATGTTTGTTCCACTACATTAATCTCGGTCTTAATCTTCATATATCTGCAAATATGACGATTACTTATTTTATTTCTAGTGAGTAAGTTACTGTTTGGCTACTCAGACTTTAGGGAACCTGTTAAGTGACATCTAAATAATACCAACACTTTTAGGGACTTCAAGGGACTCATGATATCCTAGAGCAAACATTTTGCTTGAGGTTTTTTTTTTGTCTCAATTGGTTGGCTGCATATATTCAGATACTGTGCCAGCAGACTGATGTTTACAGTGTGATAGCGATAAGGGTGTCATTGAGAAAGTTCTGGTATAACATCAAAGACAATTGTCAAAGGCTATGCAGCTACTTACTATTACGAGTTTATTTCAGAACTGAATTTCCCTTAAATGTAAATGTTTATGTCTAGTGTGGGCCTTTTTCTGTACGTGGTTCTTGCAGATGAAATTTGTAACCGCTGGCGGACATAAGTTATTTGGTCCTATCTAGAAAGCAATCAAAATCTGTCCAGGCTTAGTGGAACACTTTAATAACTTTGGGGGAAAAGGCTAACAAATCACATGCAGACTTAACACACAGCAGTGTTAACTGATAAACCCAAGTTATAAAATATTTTGTGTATTCAAGGTTAGTGACTCCTACATTAAATTACAATAAATATTAAACAGAATTGATTTATTCAAATTACATTTTCTCAGTGTTTAATTCCTCTTGAACTGATTTAATCCTATTTCCAAAGTTTCGTGAAAATGTGATTATAAACACTGCATATTTATAACCTTTTAGTTAAAACATAATTAAACTTGAAGGAAAAACTCTTCTGCATGCCAAAGAGAGGAACATTAGCAGTGGCGGGCAGAATGTAAAGTGTTAGGCAGTTGGCTATACTCCAAGATCTAAAGGATCATTATGACTTACCTATACTATTTACATCAAGAAGATTTCACCTTAACTCCATTATTTCTTGTTTGGTTAGAGAATTATTTTTAGTTAAATACAAAGTCTTCCTTGAAAGAGATATAAACGGTGAAAAATAGACCTCAGTTGTGGTACCAGTTGCTGTTCTTTCTACCTTGATCTTGTCAGGTTATTATTAGAATATTTTTTATAAATAATTCAGTTAGATTTATGTACTAGCGGTTTAAATCAGTGTAAAGGTCTTTTTTGTTGTTGTTATTGTTGTTTTGGTAAACAAATGTCACTGAAATACACATCCCTCTCTTTTTCTCATTTGAGGTAATCTCAGATCTCTTTTTGTCTTCTAAAGGTAGTAAACTACTCACCCTACCTAAAAGTCCTGTCAGAACCTGCTTTGCTTAGAGCTTAATTGCCCTGAGGAGCATTTGATAAAACTTGAAGCACATTGGAAAAAGACAATGTTATCATTAAGAGCTCCTCTATATACTCATTCCTATTCTTATTTAACTGTGGCAGCAGAGAGTTGTGAGTGTGCTGATGCATTTGGAGACAAATCCAGAGCTCTAAGGTCTACTCTCAGCATTTTCAAGCTAGGACAAATACCTTAGTAAGGATAGGTAGTATAGCCATCTTTCCTTTACTCTCTGCTGTGTCATAGGGCTGTCTGGGCATGTGTGCTTTGTATATAATAAAAATGAAAGGTAGGCTGTCACAGGGAAAACTACTCAGCTCACAGTTTACAACAAATAAGAATTGGGGCAGTTTAATGATTTATTAATGACGTTATTAACTGTGTATCAGTGACCCAGTCAATCAGGATAACTACAGAAGCACACACGAAATGTTAATGAAGACAATTTCCTAAACATTTTATAGCTAAGCAACTAAATATTCTGGTCACATACTATTATGTGCATGCTTCCTCTCTTGAGACCATGTGAGTTGCTAGCACCCTCCTCTGCTTCTGGGCATGCAAGTTCTCCTATTTATATACATCTCCTTTTAGAGCTGTAGATGCCCCAGCTTTATGTATACCCTGCTACTACCTGACACCTGCTGATCCACATGCTAATGAGAAAAATACCATGGTCACATATGCACACCCAGCTTTGGGTCCCCAGTTCTGCATTGTCATTCATCTAGCTGGGCGTAGTCTGCTTATGGCATTTGTGAGAGAGGATACCCTGCCTTGCCAATTGGAGGTTGTGGTGTCAGTGGGGCAATTTCTGCCAGTACCAAACCAAATTTAGACAGGTGCTCTGTTATCCTTTCCTAAGTGTAAGTTGCCTCACAATAGTTAAAAACATTCATGATTCTAACTCCGTCTAATTTAGTCAGTTTGAGGCAAGTAATCACAAGGTTTAAGTTTGCAACTAAGCATGGTTTAATTGCTGAGATGAGGATCTATACTCTCCTGCCTGACAGTAATTTAATTTGTAAACTGCTGGATATCAAGCTCTAAAAATTTGTGTCACTACTAAATTTTTTTATTGCAGAGACAGCTGCAGTAACCCTGTGGGTGTTCACTGCAGAATGTTCAGTTTTATTCACTCAGTGAAAAATTTAAGGAAGCAATAGTTACTGGACATGTCCAAACATTAATCTATTCCAAAAAACTACAACAGAGCAGGCTACTGGGATATAACTAAGCATGACTCTCAGGATGTTTCTTTGGAAGGGAACGAGAAGAGGATGGGAATGGGCAGACGGAAGTGGTAGCATTAGAAATGTTACATGGAATTCAACAAGGAAGTATTTGTTAAATCATAGTGCCTTTCCTCAGTGATATTTAACATCATTCTGGGAAGCAGTCTTCCTGCCTTCTTCCTTGTTATACTAATAAAAAGACTGATAATTCCTGGAATTACACCTTTTAATAATTACTTATGCCTATTTAAATAGCTTTTGGGGGTCTGGAATCCTCTAGCATTAGCAATGTAGGGTAGAACCCAGAGTGTTTCAATATCTGTGTTATAAAATATATTAAAATATATTTTGCTGTGAGTATGTTCTGAAAATTGAAGGTATTGATTAAAATAGGAAGTTCTGAAATAAATTATTGATTTCACTTAAGAAATCTGGAATCTTGCACCAGATCATTTATTTTCCAAATAATCTAGTCTTATGCCTCAGTTGTTGAATGAGAGGTAGAAAGACTCCAAGTCACCAAACTGGAAAAACATGGACTTGATGGGTGGACCACTTGCTGGATAAAGAATTGGCTGGATAGCTGCATGCAGAGCGGTGCTCAGCAGCACAATGTCCACCTGGAGACCAGTGACAAGTGGTGTCCCTCAGGGGTCAGTGCTGGGACCAGTGCTGTTTAACATCTTTGTAAGTGACATGGACAGAGGAATCAGTGCACCCTTAGCAAGTTTGCAGACGGCACCAAGCTGTGTGGCACAGTCACCTTGCTAGAGGGCAGGGATCCATCCAGAGGGACCTGGACAGGCTGCAGAGGTGGGCCCAGGCCAACCTCATGAAATTCAACAAGGCCAAGTGTAAGGTCCTGCACCTGGGTAGGCACAATCCCAAGCACAAATACAGGCTGGGTGGTGAATGGCTGAGAGCAGCCCTGAGGAGAAGGACCTTGGGGTCTGGGTTGATGACTCAACATGAGTCTGCAGTGTGTGCATGCAGCCCAGACAGCCAACCGAGTCCTAGGCTGCATCAAGAGAAGCGTGGCCAGCAGGGCAGGGAAGAAGATTCTCTTTCTCTACTCCACTCTCATCAGACCCCCCTGGAGTACTGTGTTGTAGTTCTGGACTCCCAACACAAGGACGCCAAACTATTTGAGCAAGTCCAGAGGAGGGCCACAAAGATGATTAGAAGGCTACAGCAGATCTGCTATGAGGACAGGCTATGAGAGTTGGGGCTCTTCAGCTTGGAGAAGAGAAGGCTTTGAGAAGACCTGATAGTAGCCTTCCAGTATCTGAAGGGGGCCTACAGGAAGGCTGGGGAGGGACTATTTACAAGGTCCTGCAACGACAGGACAAGGGGCAATGGGTTTAAACTGGCAGAAGGGAGATTTAGACTAGATGTTAGGAGGAAGTTCTTTACAGTAAGGGTGGTGAGACATTGGAAGAGGTTGTGGCTGCTCCCTCCCTGGAGGGGTTCAAGGCCAGGTTGGAGGAGGCCTTGAGTGACTTGTTCTAGTGGGAGGTGTCCCTGCCTATGGCAGGGGGTTGGAACTAGATGATCTTTGAGGTCTCTTCCAACCTTGCCATTCTATTATATACTTTAGGTTTAGCAGTCTTTCTGGATAAAATCAGTTGTAAGACTGGAGGCTTAGTTAAATGAGAGATATAACAGGTTAAGGGAAACACTAGGAGAAGAGAGACAGACAGCTTAATGTAAATACATTTAATTTCCAGTGAAAAGCTTAAGAACATTCTGAATGTTGGAATTCTGTGTTTCTTAGAGTAAAGCCAGAACTGCTCCTGAGTATCAAATATTTGTTCAGTTCAAGACTATTATTGCAGCAGGTGATTGGGGCTGAGTTTGAGCTTGTTCTACACTCATGATGTTTTTGATTAACAAGCCTCTAAAACATTCCAAATAGAGAGGATTGTCAATACTGCTGACATGTATCTTGTGTTTTCCTTACTCTTTGCAGTTGTCTTTGAAGTAATATGAAGAGACTAGAAAATATATGCCGGTATGTTGGAACATCTCTATTTGTCCCTTTTTCCTCTGCTATATAGCAAGCATTTGGAAAATATTATTAATTTCAAGGGGGCTGGCATGCTTCTTTTGTCTCTGAAACAAGTAATTTTGACCTGAGAATACAGAATGGCTTTAGCAGCTTCCTAGAAACTGTCGTAGCTATTATACTCTCCAGAATGGGATAAATCTAACCAAGTTTTTCCTTTTGTGAGAAAACTCTTACTGCCTATGTCTGCTTTCTTCCCCAAATTTCTCATTTACCTTTCATCACTCATGTTACAAAATTGCTTATTAAAAATATTTCATAAATACATTTGTATAATAAACATTCTAGAGTATAATTACAGATAATATCTCCAGGGATGTGGAAAATGCCCTTTTTTTTCCCCTTTCTTTTTGTCCTTTCATATCTTCCTAATTGTTGACCTTTACTACTTCAAAAGAAAAATTTAGTTGTATCTTGATCTCTTGTTGACTGTAGTACATTATGAATCTTAGTGAGTAACATAGTCTGGCTTCCTACCAAGAGCAAGCTATACCTTACTCAGTTCACTGCAATGTTTGACTGCTTTGGAACAAAGGAAAAGTCTCTTGACAGATGTCCTGACAAAGCAATAATGAAAAGGTCATACTACGTTTCCTGCAGCATTTATCTTGTTCCTTTAGTGACTGTGTACCAAAAGCTAGATCCAATTACATCTAATTAGGAATCCCAAGTTTTGTAATAAAGAATCTATTTTTATCAAAATGATTACACAATATATTTGAAAATTCTAAAACTTAAATGGCATCTCATCAACATT
This sequence comes from Eubucco bourcierii, assembly GCA_013396675.1. Lineage (NCBI taxonomy): Eukaryota > Metazoa > Chordata > Aves > Piciformes > Ramphastidae > Eubucco > Eubucco bourcierii. The sequence continues at coordinate 139,553 of VWZE01002966.1, forward strand.
CAGATCCAGTCTTAAAACTTTTTGCCTTCTTTAAAGATCAAGGTCACAAAGCTCAGCAGTTCTTGTTTTATGGGGCCTTGGGGCCGTTTTGAACTATTACTACTTCAAGAATTGTTGATTATGATTGAATACTGGAAAAAAAGCACATCATAGACATTCCACACAAGTTTTCTCTGACAACATTGTCAGTATATGGAATAATAAATGCTCAATATTCAGTGACAAATATGAAAATGCTTACTTATCAATTATTTTATCTTTCCTCAATAAGCCATGATTGATTAAAGTCTACAAAATTCTTTATTAAAATTGCTGCATACTAGAGCAAGTACACCAATTGTATTTCCTTTGTCATAATGCTCTGACTTTAGACAGCAAAGTAAAAATAATTGATGACGTATTTTCCATGTTGATATAAAAAAGTAATTTGGATACATATGGAATAGGCTGTTTGAAAGGGCACAGAAGTCTTTGAGCTGACTTAATGAGTTTTGTAAGTCCCACAGGCTGTTAATTACATTGGTAACAGCGTTGTTGTTGTTATGGCACCAGAAAAAAATAAGGTCTTTAATTGTGTGGGTTTTGTACTACTTCAAAACTGACATTTGTGTCAAACCTTTTTGGCATAAGCAATGCCAACCATAAACTTTGTTATGTTCCAGCTAGCTCCATATTTTAAAATGCTTAAATAGAAAATTTGGATTGAAGTCAAGCAGGAGTTAGAAGTCACTAGGATTGTTTGTGTCACTTCTTATAAATGTGAAACTGGGATTCTGATTAGTACATTTGGAGGGAACCTACATAAAAAAAAAATAAATTAAAAAATCTTAGTTTCCCACTACATCTCCTAAAAAGAAAAGCAGAGTCAGAGTACAGTATTCTGTACTCCGTAAAACTTAATTACACAGTTGGAAAAAGTGGATCAAAAATAACTTTACTCATTGTTTAACTAAGCACAATTTTCTCAGTTTCTGCTTTGTCTTCTAGCAATTAATGTGTGATATGCAGAAGTGAATGATTAATAGATGTATTTTCTGGGCTCAGCTAGCTTTGAAAAATAAAAATCCAATCGAAATACACAGACTGAAGGAACAAAAACCCTTTCAGTCCAACATTGTCCTCAAGGCCAAGTTATCAGAGGCAGTATCTCTCACACAAATTACTGTCTTGCATAGTCTTATATGTTCTGTACATACTCTAATATACGTTTAAATCCTACCCACTCATATCTACTGAGAAAACTTCGTGTTACTGAAAAAGCATTCCTCTAATAATACACATGACAGCATCAGAACTGATGAGGTTGACTTTCATTAAGAAGTTCACTGGAGTGGAATAGTTCTAAACCCACCAAAAAACGCAAAAAAGACAACCAACCAAACAAAAAAAAACTAGTGAAATTAAGAAAGTCAAATGAATGAAGCTTTGATGTAGTCTCTTTATTCTTAATATTCTGTATTAAAAGTATATTAGTTTATTTTGAAAGTACTGTTACTTCCAGATGTGTTTTATAGTCTATGGATTTATTTGTAAATAATTTGTATTTTATACATTTAATTATAAGAAGATGCTGTTAATTTTAGGACTGAATGATTCAATGCAGGTGACCCTTATATCTATTTCTGTGGTTTTGATCAATTCCCTTGCTTTCCCCATTTCACTTTCTTTTTAAAATATCTTTTCCTCTGATGCTCTGTTTGTTCCATCTTCGAGCTAAATACTGATATGTACCATTACAGGCAGGAGAGGAGGGCTGCACAATGGTTTGGGCAAAAACAGCTAACAAGAAGTGATGTGGGAGTAAATCTGTGTGACTGGAACAGCAAATACTGACAGAGGATTTGCCCAAACAGTGATGCTGCTGAAGATAATGACAATAGTCTAGATAGAAGAGCAACCAAGGATTTACCAAA